>BQNB010095653.1:0-11797 GCA_026074375.1 Tanacetum coccineum
AAAGAGAAGACATAAGTTTAAAGAGTAGTTAGTTGTATGTGTTTTTAATTTTCAGTTTTAAATTCTCTCAATATTAAGCAATTTTCTTTCAAGTTTTTAGCAATACGTTTTAATCACTTGTACTCTCTCTCTTTCAACTTGTACTTCATAATTTTAGTAATATCAATTCAGTTTACAAGTTCCTTTAAGTTTTGTTTTCAATTTTAAGTCGATTTCACTCATTAAGCTTTCAATAAGCTCATTTGAGCTTATTCCTGTTCATAAGCTCAAATTCAGTTAAATTTTGTTAATAGCAATTCATTTACTCACTTTAATCATTTACATCAAAAGTCATGATCACTTAAGGCTTTTGTGTTCAATTTTGAAAGCAACAAGGTAAATAAGCTTAAATTCAGCTTATTGAGGTTTAGAGGCTAGGGAGCCAATAGGATCAAGTGATTTCTAAGCCACTCACTCTACAAGAGTGGCTTAGGTCTGAGACTACAAAAAACTCAGGTTTCATTTTCTTAAAATTTCATTTTAGCATCAATATAGCTTATATAAAGTAGCTTATTACTTTGTTTACTTTGTGCTAAATCCTGTTAAAAAAGTTTAGATAGTTTAGATGTTCAAATGCCTTGAATTGTTTTAGTGATAATCATTTTTGTTTACATTCTTTTAAATTCTGTCATAAGTAGTAGTATAAGCTAGTAGAGAAACTAGCTTAATTTTCTACATAAGCTAGGCATTTAAAAGCTCAAATAGTTTGATTAGACTAGAATTAGTAACAGTAGATAAAAGGTTTAAGCAGTTTTAGTTTTAAAATTAGTTTTTAAGTACAAGTTAGTTTGGACAGTCACTATTAAGGAGTGTTTGGTTAAAGCTGTTTTTGACTCCTAAAGTCAACCCTAGTTTGTCAAATCCTTTTACATAGCTGAATTAGGTCTTAATATCAAGGCTTAAACAGGTTTTAATAGTTAGATTGTTGAATTCCAAAGTTTAGAGTGTTATAAACTTGTATTTGCACCAGGGCAGTTTTGAGAATTAAGTGCTTTTAGATTTAAGAAACTTATGGCATTTTAGAGGTCACATTGTGATAATGTACACTTGAACACATGTAATGAGTTAGTTCATGTATTCCTAAGTGGAAAGTTAGCCTGCACATAGTTCCTTACCAATTGCATCAGCATAAGTAAGAAGTTAACAGCAGTTTTAACTGCTGTAGCTCACCAATTTCTAGCTTAATTTTAGAATTCATAAGTAGGAGTTAGATTTAGGAATTGAGCATTCTAGTAGATTTCCATTAGTTCTTTAAAAATAATTTCTTAAATTTCATTTTAAGCTGTTTAGTATTGCTTATTTTTCCTTATAAAAGTGATATAGCAGCAGAAATAGGATTATAGCTTATTGCATTTTGAATTTTCTTTTCTAGTTTTAATTTTGAAAAACCTTTTAGCTAGGTTAGATTTTAATCAATAGCATAGCCTATATTCTAAGTTTCAGCTTCTAAGGTTTTGAAAAAAGCAGTTTAGCTTAATAGAGAAAAGCTTAAAACAGTCATAAGCTAAAACTTGCACTTTTTAGATTCATTTTACTTGTTAATCTTGTTAAAACTTAGCTTATCTCTTTTTAGAAACATTAAGCACACATCTTAGGGTGCATTTAGCTTCGTTTTGTTTTCATTTTTACCTAGAAATAAGCTAGTTATAAGCTAAAATGTGGAAAAGCTTTCAAACACTTAGTTTCTGTGGTCAGTTTTGAAAAGCTAGTTTTCTAGCTTATCTAGTGAACAAACGTAGAAAGTGTCTTTGTTAATGTTGTTTAGTATAAGCTCATCTACAAGTTTGTAGTTTTAAGTTTTTGCTGAATCTCATTTTTCAATAAGCCAAAAATAAGCTAGAAGCGTAGGGTTTGTTTAGTACTTTTCTCAAAGTTTAAGGGCACCCGTTTTAACTATAGTGTAAATTTCCTAAAGTTTGCCCGCCTACCCTTTACTTTGGTTTCTTACACTTTCTACCCTAGACTTTTCGAAAAATAAAAAAAGGGGGAAAGACAAGAGGTCCGGGTGAGCAAGACTCGAACCCGTGACCTCTCGATACAAACCCCCTTTATAACACTTGATTCTTTTTGCAATAATTTTCTTTTTAAATCTAGTATTTTTGAAAAATAAAAGTAAAATTTTAGTGATAATTTTTAGAAAAAGTTTATTTTTGTTAATTCATTAATCTTTTAGAAATTCATAAAAAATTCAAAAATAGATAGAAAATTCCAATTCTTTTTCCTAAAATTTTCTTTTTAAATTTGTGATTTTTAGGTATAAAATTTGTTAAAAGTTGTGCCTTAGATTTTAAATTTCAGTTTTAGCTCGCATTTTTACTTTTCGCGCATTTAAATTTCGAGTTAGTTAATTGTTCTTAATTCGTTCTATTACATTTGTAGTGTAATCAATAATTCAAAAATCCTTTATCAATCTTAACTCGAATCCAAATTATTCCAAATTCTCATTCTCAACGATTTTCGTTGGGAACACACGACAACGGATCCGAGCAGTACAATACATTCCGGATACCAATATACAATATTGTGTTTTCTTTAGTGAGATTTTTACCTTGTATTTCTCTTGTTTGAGAAGTATTTTGGAAAGAAATTTGCACGGGATTAATACTATACGTATATAAATTTGTTTGCTTATACTGCACACATCAAATTTTTGGCGCCGTTGCCGGGGAAGTCGTGAACGATTGTTGAAGAATATTCGTTGAAGTAGAGTTTCGAAGATCCTTCCTTTGAAGTTTATTTTGCTATTTTTTTATAAAAAAAAAAAAAGTCATTAATTCGATTCTATCGAATTGATAAAAAAAATCTATAATAAACAATTGGATACTACTATCCACTAAACCATTCCAAAAAACTACAAAACAAATCGTGAAAGTACTTGCGGTACACGGACCTTTAATTTTACAAAACTATAAGGTGATTTAACAGGAAAAGTTATATCTACTCTCGTAAGTAGTCATTTGCGCTCGCTAAGCTTTTCCGCTCACTTGTGCGTACTCTTGGAGACTTATCGTGAAGCTTGTAATAAACGGTTACCAAAAATAGTTTTTCTTCTTAATAAATACTAAAAAATTTAATTTTCCCCAAAAAGAATCTTCTCAATCTCAAATTCTTTAATTATTCGGAAAAGCTAAAAATATTCTTCTTATTCCTCTTATTTGTTTAATTCCTCAATTTCTTCACCTCTATACATGTTTAATTCTTATGGCGCCAAATCGTACAAAATCCCTTTATGCAATCAAAGAATGTACAACTTTGTGGAAGATGGTCACACTAAAGAATTTTGCTCAATAGTAAATCTTAATGATTCAGATCATAGTTTCCGAGCCCGACTCTTCTCTGCATTGTGCTGTGTTGTGGAACCTCCGGTCGACTGGTCCGTATTGTCCATGGATGTACTCGTATAACGTATGAAATTTCGAAAAAATTTGTTACCATAAAATTTTGTGTTGAAAATGAAATTTTCCAAAAACTTTCAAGATACTTCCGAGTCATGCCAATGACAAGCAAACGTTGTTAAGCTCCTCGAGAGCCAAGCGTTGTTGACCAAGACCCCGTGGAATATTCACAAAATCCGCACTCCACAAATCTACCATAAATTGTTTGTTATGAGTGCGGTGATTCATTAAATGGGATTTTTTGTCAAAAATGCATTTGTGAATTTTGTGGAAAAGGTGCTCACTTCGGTTACAACTGTCCACCAAAAGATCCGATCATTTCTGAGCTGGAACCGTGCTACAATCAAAATTTTGATTGTTTCCCACATGATTCACAAACTCTTCCACAACAATATCTTTGTTGTGAAAACTGTGGGGTCCTCATGAGATCTTATTATGCAGACCGATGAACCAAGAAGTATTATAGTCTTATTCTTCTGGGCTTGACCAATATCAACCACCGCATTTTTCCCGATGTTGATCAACTCCTCCGGTAGCAAGTACGAAATTCTTACATGCTCAAACGATCTTATAGAATCTATGCAAAACTTCTTGGAAAATATGATCCACATAACTCATAATGAAAAAGCATCAAGCTTATTGCTTGCTGAGGAGAAATCTTTTGAAGATCAAAGCCAAGTTGTAGGAAGAAGAGCAAACTCAACCTGAGTATTTGCAAGAATTGTTGCAAAGTCTTCTTAAGGATTTACAAATCCTTAATGAAATTCAACCACTAAAGCAAGAAACTCCTAACCAAATCCAGAAAGATCAAGAAGAGAAGAGTATTGCGGAACTGCTTGCTGAGGAGAGACTTCAAAAAGCTAATCAAGCCTTAAATGAAAGTCAATCTCCTCAAGAAATAAGAATCCAAGATTTGGAGATTCAGAAGCAGCAATGTTTAGAAGAAATGAAAGAATGGATGAATGATTTAGGAAAAGAGAAATTCGTAAAGGAGGAGATCGATAATTGATATAGAAGGAAATGTGAAGATAAGATTTATGAGCTTAAGGATAAATTCAATGGTCTAAGCATTGAAATTCGGAAAATCATACAAGAAGCAGAAGAGCTTAGAGAGTCTGAAGCTAGAGCTCGAATTCAGAAGATTATCATTGACGATGATGACGATGATTTGGGATTTTATGCGGTTCATCCAAATACGATACACACCGCCGTTTCGGCAAAACGTAGAGCACTAGGATTCACTCATAATGGGAGACGGGCATATCAACACTACTCCGGAAACGGAGACGATTAGTGTTGAGACCCTTGTTTCAAACCCAAGTGAGTCCGAGGGTCTTTCCGACAATGAAAGCGAGTGTGATATGCCTGTTTGTGATGTATCTTCTCCGATTTTTACGGTTTTCTCTTAATCCTCTTTTCGATTTCTAACGACAAACGTCTCTAGTGATGATGACGTCCAGTATCCTAAGAGGAAATTTTCAAAAGGATGAATTATTCTTTCTCCAATCCTCTTTAAATGATATTGACGATGAAATCATTACAAAGAGAAAAGTAAGATCTTCTTCTTCTAAAAGGATTTAGACGAAATTATTCTAATTCCACCGGGAATTGATGAACCGTGCTTTAACGCCGAATCTGATCTTTTAGAATCTCTACTAAATCGTGATTCTCCGATTGATTCTACAAAGACCGATTCTATTTTTGATGAATTTTCTTTTCCTCGACTTCCGGAAGAACATAATTCTGAAAATGTTGATACAATTACCGAGTCTCTCCTCTTATTCTCCTATCCCCGTTGAGATATAACTCTCTATAAGGAGATCGATTTATTTCTTACTTCGAGACTCCGATGCCACCGGGCATTGAGAGCGACGATTATGACTCGGAAGGGGATTTTCGTTTTCTTGAAGAATTGCTCATCAATGATTCTCTTCCCCTTCCCGAAAATGAGTCATATAACCTTGATAGTTTTGATAATCCGGAATCACCGGTTGTTAAGAGTTGTTTTGATTTTGAGCCCGTAGCGGCCGTGACGAATGATTTTGATGTGCTTAATAATGATGAATCTTTTGATTCGGGGGAAGGTGAAAATGTTGATTCTCTAAATGTTGAAGAGGAAGATTCCTTCACATTTACTATTCGATCATTTTTACCATTTGTCACCTATCCCGAGGTTTTACCCACATCTTACTCCACGGGGAGTGAAGATAAAGTTTTTAAACCGGGTATTTTTGATAATGTGCTTACAAGGAAGAGTTCTTTAACTCTTGATGTTTTTGACCCACTCCACCCACCCTTAATGGACTTTCATGTTACCAAAGCATTTTCCGGGTTCACATTTTCTCTCTTGAAAATCTTTTCTAAAAAGTTTTTTGAACCCGGGATCAAAAATGCTACGGTATATCTTTCATCCTTAGTTTGGGGAGGTTTCCACCTCTTGGAATTTCTTCACCCTTATTATTATCCACCATAATGACCTAGTTTGGGGAAAGAGTCAAGCGAAGGGGACTCTATAATAAACAAGCGCTTCGTGGGAGGCACCCCATGCTTATCCTTTTATTTTCTTTTTATCTTCTTATTTTCTTTGCTTCCCCAAGGACAAATCAATTCGGGGGCGAGTATAGCTTGTACTCGGTTAACAAAAACTAAGCCGTTTTAGAGATGTTTTTGAGCTAACAATGAAAGAAGAGAGGAAGCTTGTTCTTTTTCGTTTCTTGTTGGTTGTTTGTGATTTTTGTCTAGGTTTTCCGGATTTTGGAAGATTCATGGTTCAAAATTGTGGAAGGACAAAGCAATTCCTACAATTTCCATTGATGGTCTCCAATCTTCTCTTCATAAAGTGGGAAATCTCTTATCCTTGTCTTTATCGAACTAACATCTATTCTTTTGGCATGACCATCAGGAATTTTATTAAAGATCATTTTAGACCCTTATTTTTTTTAAACTTTGAGGACAAAGTTTCATTTTAGTTTGGGGAAGGATATCTTCGATATTGACTTGCACTTCACGCAACTTTGTTTGAACCTTTTTGAATTACCTTTTTGTGAAAAAAGTGGAAAATTTTAAATTTTTGCTTACAAAAGAAGCTCAAAAGAAGCTTAGTTTGAGGAAAAACACCACTTTTTGGTAATCCGTTGGTGAGAAATAGGAGTTAATTTTGACTTGACCGGGTGAAAATGCCCTAGCTAGTTCTTTAACCTACCTTTTGTAGGGCCAAGCTTTCACAAATCCTATTGCTTTGGATTTTAAAATGTGAAGAACAAGAGATGATGTAGTTAAATATAAGTGTATTTGGGCTTAACAGGTTTATTTGGAAAACCAGAAGCTTATATATGAATGATTTGTGTCTTTATTACTCCCATAGCTCTTACACTACCTAATCAATAACGACTCTTTTTAATTAACTAAGTCAACCAATGTCATTAGAGAAAAGTCTTACATTTGAAAAAAGAATTCATTTTAATATGCAAGTAAGAATTTTGTTTCAATTTATAAGTTGATTTTCTAAAGTGAAAATTTTCCATTCATCAAAAATATAATTATAAAAAGAATGCCAATGAAGCATTTCTAATGCAAAAGCATTATTTTTCGTGCCAATGAAGCATTCGCAAAAATAGAATAATAAAAGCTATATGTAGTTTTAATCGTTGGCGTATCCATGTTGAGAGAAAGACTCGGATGGGGTCGCAACTAAGGATTAAAACTAAGTACGAGAATCAGGTTCGTAGGGCATTCATCACTAGGGAGCGCGGCTAGGTGATGATTGCAACAAAGGGACTTTGGATTATAGGCTTTTAGGAAAAAGGTGTTGTCGCGATAACCCACAAAACGTTAGCAAGCGAGTGGGGTTCGAACTAAGAACACCAGTTGTTGATCGAGATCCTATTGGGAGAAAGGCCTAAGTAGGTTCGAACTAAGAACAACATTCCTATAGCAAAAAAAATAAATAAAAATAATTAAGGTAATATGTAAAAAAAAAAGAATGTGTTTTTAAAAATTTCATATTCTCAAATCAATTTAAGATTTTGTTTCCCGAATCTCTTTTACTTTGAGTCGAGGTTTATCTATTTTATTTAACATTTGAGCTCACTAGGCTTATTTGTAAAGCTTAGGATGAATTTCAACTATGAAGATAAATTGAATCTAATGGTTGAGCTTAAAAAGAGTGCACGCGTAAAAAAAATACCCGCCAACAGACATCTTAATCATTATTTACTCCTGGAGTGAAAGTTCACAAGTTGTAGAGTATAAGAGCATAATCATTTAGACTTATATTGACATGAACTTGATCTTGTTTAATAGCTTTGTTTAGTCTAGTGAAAAGTCAGGGAAGACGAATTTTCCTCTTTTGTGCTCTATTAATCGGGAGTAGCCTATTTCAATGAGCCTAAAAGTTGCAAAATTGCAATGATTGCCATTAATGTGTTTCCATGAGATAAAATGTTGAGAAAAAGCTTAAGTTTAAAAAGGTGATTCATAAAAGGTGAAAGCAAGGGCATTTTGGAAACTTGTTAGTTTACAAAGTGTACACTTAATAACATTGCGTGAGGACACGGCAATCCTTTAGTTTGGGGAATTTTGATAAATGCTTAATTGTATATATTAAATACCCGGGATTTTGCCAAATAAAAGCCAAATAATGCCAAAAGGATAGAAATTTGTGTGCTTTTGTGTCTATTGTGCAGGAAAGGATAATAAAGTCAAAAGGAAGCAAAAACGACCAAAAACCGACAAGAAACGGAGAAGACAAGACAAGAGGAAAAATTATCAAAGCCGGATCAGCCCGACACAAGAAAAGAAAGCAAATGAAAGCCAAAGGATTAATGATGACAAGTTTTCAGAGTTCAAGGGTTCATTTGGATAAATGAAAGTCAAAGGACCAAAATTGCCAAAGATGACAAAGTTGGAAAGATGGTTTATTAAAGGGGAAAAAGGAAATAATAAGTACAAGGGCCAGAGTTGTCAATTGTCAAATGCATTTTACACAACACTTCAAAAGAAACACAAGACTGGATATGCAATTAGCCCAAACTTTTCAAATCACACGCGGCTTTATTCTTTCTCTACAACCGCTTCCAACAAACTTTCCTGCCAAAATTGCCCAACAAACTCAAAACCTTTTCTCTCCTTTTCCCCGCTCCTTTCAAGTTCACCTTACCTCGTATTTAACACTCTCCACTTCACTAGTCCAACGTGGCATCATTCCATTGGTCAAATTCCTGATAGAGTCCACGTGGAAGCTTGTAATTGGCTAGAACACATCATAAAACTCATCAACAGCTTGAAGCTTACATCCTCTCATCATATCCCTCTATAAATAGAGCTTGTATTTCAGTTTTAAGAGTTAGTTAGTTAGTTTTAGAGTTTAGTTCATTTTAATTTTGTAATTTTCTCTTTTTAAGCTTTCGTGTACTGTTCATGAATTTCAATTAAGCTTTTAAATTTTTACTTTAGTTGTACTTACTATTCTTAATCTTGAACTCTTCATTTCTGAGCAATATAGCTATTTTAGTTTTGTTTGTTTTCAAATTTTCATGTTTTAAGCTAGTTTAAGCTAATAAGCTTGTGATAAGCTGTTTTTAGCTTATTCTATTTTCTTAAGTCCAAAAGTTGTTCAAACTTTACTGAAAGCTTTTTAATGCTTTTACTTGTCAATTAGTGTTCAACATTGTTCAATTGAGGTCAAATTGGAAGCATTGTGGAATAATAAGCTACATATAGCTTATTGAGCTTAAAAGCTTAAAGGTTTAGAGGCTAGGAGCCATATAGGTTTTGATTTGAGGTTACTTACTCAGAAAGAGTGACCTATAGCTTCTGAGACTACAATTTTAGGTTTCATTTCTTATAATTCACTGTAGCATTTAGCTTATTCATTTAGCTTATTGTATTATCTTTGTGAATGCTTAATCATGATTAGAATTACTAGGTTAGTTTAGAGTTTTAAATGTCTTTAAATAATTGTAACTAGAATCAATTTGGACTTAATCTTTTAATTCTGTCATATTAAGTAGTAATAGGCTAGCTGATAAACTAGCTATTTCTTATTAATAAGATAGGCATTTTAGAGTTAAAATAGCTTAGATAGTTTAGTTTTAGTAAGAGTAGATATAAAGTTTTGGCAGCTTTAGCTTTTAAATAGATTTTAATGAGAAATTAGTTTAGACAGTCTTGGTTAAAGAGTGTTTGGATTAATGCATTTTTGACTTAAAAAGTCAACACAATCTTGTTAAAGCACTTTGCATAGTTGAGTTTCACAAATTTATAGAGTTTTAAACAGGTTTTGAAAATTAGTTAGTAGAATTTAAAAGTTTAGAGTTTAAGTATTTCTTCCTAGCACCAGGGCAGTTTTCTTGTTTAAGTAGTTTTAGTGTTTAGTGGTTCAAGGCATTCTAGTGTTCAATTATAGATAATGCATATTTAGATACATTTAGTGAGTGAGTATATGAGTTTTAGGTTAAGAGATTTGGCCTGCACTTAAGCTTTGGCCAATTGCATCAGCAAACAGCAGTATTAACTGCTGTTGCTCATAAATTTTTAGCTTCTTTTTAGCCCTTATGATTAGGAGTTAGGATTTAGTTTTAAGCAATCTTATAGCACTCTATTAGCTTTTTAAAAGTCATCATTTAGTTTTCATTTTTAAGCTTTTAATATAGCTTATTCAAACCTGCAAAAGTAGAATAGCAGCAGATTAGATTAATAGCTTATTTCTTCTAGAGTTTTCATTTCTAGTTGTAATTGTTAAAAACCTTTTATCTAGGTTTATTCAAGGTCTATAGTTTAGCTTATTTCCAAAAATTCAGCTTCTAAGGATTAGTAATAAGCTAGATAGCTTATTAGGAAAAGCTTAAATTCAGTTATAAGCTAAACCTTTCACTTTTCAATAGTGAACATTTTCATCAAGTAATAAGCTAGAAATAAGCCAAAATCCAAAAAGTTAGGGAAAAGTCCTAGTTTCTGTGAACAGTTTCAAAAGGCTAGTTTTTTAGCTTATTCTGTTGTTTAAAGTAGTAAGAGCTTTTATTAAAGTTGTGGAGAATAAGCTCTTTTATAACTTTGTAGTTTTAAGTTTTTGCTTATTCTCAATTTTTAATAAGTCAAAAATAAGCCAAGTCGTGAGGTCTGTTTGGTACATTGTCCATAGTTTAGGGTTACCCGTTTTCATACAAGTGTAAATTCACAATAGTTAGCCCGCCTACCCTTTAGTTTCGTTTCTTACAATTTCTACCCTAGAGTTTTCGAAAATAAAAAAAAGGGGGAAAGACAAGAGGCCCGGGTGAGCAAGACTCGAACCCGGGACCTCTCGATACAAACCCCCTTTATAACACACCTTACCACTGCGCCCTTGGGTCTTTTTCGTTAAAGACTCAAGGGCTTGTATATTTAAGGGTGTTTTGGCAAATAAGCTTATAAAGCTGTTTAAGCTTATTTTCGGGCTTATTTGTTTAGCTTATTTTTGTTTCTTATTTTTCGTAGGAACTATATAAAGTCTAGTATTTTTTGTAAATTTTTCAGAATTTTTCGAAATCATTTAATATTTTTTATGATTTAATTTCGTTAAAAGTTTATTTAATTCATAAAAAATACAAAAATTATCAAAAAAATATTTTGCTTTTTTAGAAAATTTTCTTTTGTCATATAGTTTGTAGGAAAAATACAAAAATTTTCGTAGGGTCATTTTTACAACTTTTCCTTTTTTTTAAAGAACGGTCCGGGTACGGGAATTTGCTTCAAAAATAGTTAAAAAAATTCCAATTCTTTTTCCTAAAATTTTCTTTTTAAATTTTTGATTTTTAGGTATAAAAGTTGTAAAGAGTAGTTCCTTAGATTTTAAATTTCAGTTTTAGCTCACGTTTTCAATTTTCGTGCATTAAAATTTCGTACTAGTTAATTGTTTTTTTAGTTTGTGCTATTATAATTCGTAGCGTAATTCAAAATCCAAAAATCCTTTATCATTCTTAACTTGAATCCGGATTATTCCCAAATCTCAATTCACGATTTCGTTAGGACACGACCCGAGGAGAAAAATATTTCCCGGTTAAAAATATACGTATTGTGTTTTCTTTAGTGAGATTTTATCCTTTTATTTCTCTTGTTTGAGAAGTAATTTGGAGATAATTTTCACGGGATTAATATTATATATATATATATAAATTTGACTAGTGCTTACGCTATCAACCAATATGTGAAGGCCATGGAGAAGGTAACTGTTTATACTCGATGCATATAGATGTTCTGGTTACTTACTTTATTTTTAATGTATGTTTCTATGTAAATTAAAACACGTCAGATTAAAGAAAGGATTAGAATGCATGCTGAAGATATCTGGCGAGGGAAATGCATACCTACAAGTAAGTCCATAAGCT
>BQNB010095653.1:14959-25816 GCA_026074375.1 Tanacetum coccineum
CCCTAATTTATAAACCCTAATCCATCAAGCTTAGATTACAAGAATTGAAAATTAAATAAATAGAATTAAACAAAGATTAGAAAATACCTTAACCAAGAACCCTAAAATTTTCTCTTTTTCTTCTCTTGTATAAATCAGCCGAACAAATGAGGGGAGGGTTAGGGATTAGTTTTGTATTTATAAGCCTCCTAAGAGATCCTAGATAAAGCCTATTTAGAATTCGATTTCTAATACAACTCTTTTTTAGTTTTTTTTTTCTTTTTTTTTCTATTATTCGGCCGGATATGCCCTTTTCTTTTTCTTTTCTTTTTTTTATTAATTATACAATTACTTGTATTTTCTTAAATTTTTATAAAAACTTTAACAAATTTAACTATACCTTTTTGCTTAAACGAAATCCACTAGACTTTTAAAAATAACTTTTAACTTTTCATTTTCAACCTAACTTTCCTAACATAGAAATTTTATATTTTCTTAACTTACCACTAAAATCTAAACCTATCTTAGACTACTAACACAAAAATACATATACGTAAAAATACTTACACGATTAACACAGAAACGCTCGAATCTCAATAATCATTTCCTTGTCACTCAAAAGTGAACTAAATGAACTTAACTAATTTTACCACTAATCAAATCTCATTGAGATGATCACACTCAATAGATTGATTACCAATACCTCAAAAACACACATAAACACATAAAATTACATATATCATACATTGCAACAGGAACCTAAGTCAACACTAATGGTTTAACTAACCTGCTCAAGCCATGGTTGTTACAGTATCCCCTCCTTTAGGAAATCGCATCCCGAGATTTAGCTAGCCGATTCATTAGCTCGATCAACAAACAACTGAGGGTACTTAGACTTTATATAATCCTCGCGTTCCCAAGTAAACTCAGGACCACGCTTAGAATTCCAACGAACCTTTACTAACGCTATCTTACTACGCTTTAAACTCTTAACTTTATTCTTTTGCAAAGTGACCATTTTTATGACAATTGAAACATTCTACTTTTGACCTGTCAAAGCCAATTCTTTGTCCATT
This sequence comes from Tanacetum coccineum, assembly GCA_026074375.1. NCBI lineage: Eukaryota > Viridiplantae > Streptophyta > Magnoliopsida > Asterales > Asteraceae > Tanacetum > Tanacetum coccineum. The sequence goes on from BQNB010095653.1 coordinate 16,015, forward strand.
CATGTCCAAGTTCCTGCATGTTCTCTTGATGAACTATCTAGCTCTGATTGTTAACATGGCCATCTCCCAATGTAAATCCATTTCTTCTAGGTCATCAGGATCAATTTGTTCTAGATCCTCTCTAGCAAGTTGAGGAGAATTGGGCTGACTTACAAGAAAAGCACAGATCACAACATCACTAAGGTTATCTACTGGTGTAGAGTTAACAGTATTACCTTGAGTATAAGCAGCACTAACTCCAGTAGCAGTATTATCAGTTTCAGTTGTGCTGCTTGTGCTGTTGGAGGACACAAAAGCCACATTTTATGGATTTTGACTTGTGATTAGATGATCCTATAAGTTTCAGGTTCAAATTATCTTTAAGTTGTTGTACAAGACCGATCTAAACGAAGGGTCCCTCTATCTCTGCCTTGTTTCTCCAGATTAAAGCATAAGTCTTCCATTCAGATGGAAGATTTCTCAACAGTTTTAGGTTCATGTCCTCATGCCCAATTACTTCACCTTGAATCTCCAATTGGCCAATAAGTTTTTGCAACCTATCAAAAGTTTGATCCAACGTTTCTGAGCTTGATGCTGCAAAGTTCTCATATTGTTGCTTGAGAAGTGTCTTCTGAACCTTCTTGGATTCCTTGTTTCCTCCATACCTCTTCTCTATTGCTTCCATGAGTAAATTTGCATCTTGGTATGAATGAAACTTGAGTTGATCCCTTAGTTGGAATGCCACAACAAGAGTTCCTCTTGCTTTCATCTCATTCTTCGGTCCAGTTTTTTCTTCCTGTAAGAAGTAGGTTCATAGACTCCGCTTAACTGCTTCCAACAGTTCTCTTCAGACCTTGGTTACATTCTTTAAAATTACTTCCTAAATGAAGTAATCAGCCTTAAGAAAGTATTGTTCTATACCTCAAAACCAAGATCATATTCCTGCTAGTTAAGGAATAGGAAAGTATTGCAGTCAGAGTAGTAGTAGTAGTTCCTGCCTCCATCTTGAGAATTAGAATTTGTATGTGCTGTTTGTTTCTTCTTATTCAAATCTTCACAACCTGGCTCTGATACCACTTTTTGATCCCAATGAATAGATCTTTAACTCCTTAGCTTAATGTAAGGTTTAGTATCCTTGGATAAATCCAAAGTACTATAGGAGAAGAAACTATGTAGTGAATGATATAAACTATGGCAAATCTATTTATACCACTAAGAAGGGAATAACATAAAGTATTTTGTACAACAGAAAATACAACCAAAACAATAAGCTCTAATATATTAATACGAACACTCTTTGATAGTGTTAGGGTTTACAACCTTGAAGCTATGACAATTCTATGTGTTTGATATATGCAATTCTATACCCTAGGACCTCCTTTTATACACCAAGGAGTCCTACAAGGCTTACAATACTTTCCTAACTTATCATGATCTTTTCTATAAGAAAACGTAATCTTCTAAACAAATAAGTTATACATATCTTCTTTACCAAATAAACAAATACTTATCTTCGTAAATATCTTGTCTCCTACTCAATCTTTATCTCTTCTCTGATATCTGTTGATCCAATCTCTTTCACATAATCCTTCCATCAGTTTGAAATTGGACTTATGAAACCATGGAGTTGGTATTAGCAACTCACTGTCAGAGTCTGACAAACATACTTCACTTGGTGAACAGGTGTAAGTTTCATTGTTAGCCATGTGAAAATGTTATGCTATTGTTAGTCTTTTTACAATTATTTGGAAACCAAGTGAAAGTATAAATATTTAGATCAAAATGGCATGTGATTTAGTGTTTGGTTTTTATCTATTTATGTGCACGGCTATAGAAAAGGCGGGTAAATGAGAAAGGGCTAAATATAGAAGGTGTACTATTGCAGTTGAAAACCTTAAATGTCATCGATCAAATTCATAGATAAAAGCAGTATACCTTCCAGTGTAGTTGAAAACCATAAATGTCAGGGACCAATTTCATAGATAAACCTATTCAGTTTATTGAACAGTACAAGTGAATATGTGTGAAAAAAAGTCAAACATAGTTTATATTACACCTTATTTAAGACTAGTGTAATCTGTTGACAAAGTAAAGCCGTATCGCAATCATCCACTAAAACATAAATTCACCACCAAATCATAAATGGAAAGAAGGCTTGATATAGATGATTCTGATCTTCTACTAACTCCCGTCGTATGTCCCACCAACAACCCTCACATAGTCCTCGAGATAACCACCACCACCCTAACCCTAATTTTAGCTCAAAACCATCAAGTTGATACTTATGCTGAATGTGAACAAGCCCTTAATATAGACGATTCTGATCTTCGACTAACCCCCCTCATCCGTCCCAGCAACAATCCTCACATAGTCCCTGAGATAACCATCACCACCCAAACCCTGTTTTCATCTCGAAATAATCAAGTTAATAATTGTGTTGTGAAGCCCATTAGGATAATACCAGGTCCTGCTGGTATTGTTCAAACGGCGAAGCTCCATAAATTAGTTAATACATGGGAAGGTGAGGTGGAATCTATAATGTCTACACAAGAGTATATTAGAAAAGTTAATGAGGATGTGGGTGAGGATGATGATTTTATACGTGCGCCATGGCTTAGCGCGATTGACTATATCAATGTTGATGGAGGGATCGTGACGAGTTGTTTTGGAGATGTTAAGAAATTTCTCAAGAATGGGAAACTTAAGAAAGTTGTTGCAGTTATCAAGTCTTGTACTCTAAATGCATTGGGCTATCTCACAGTAACACTCAAAAGATCTTTCTAGTATAATCTTTGGTACTATTCATTACAAAGTGCTTACAGAGGAGAGGTTTGTAAAGGTGATTATTGTAAGAGCGGCTTTGATACTTCATAATGTTTCTGTCTTTTCTCCTAAGCAATCAACTCATTATTATCTTAACATTACTAAGAAAAATATGGTCAAAGTATTCCATAAGGATGATGGGTCTGCATAGTTTCTATGATCAAAGTATTCCATAAGGATGGTGGGTCTGCATAGTTTCTATGCTATGTTCTGAGTGTTGCAAAGAGTATTTCTTGACTTTCGCATGTCTTACTAACTCAAATTTCTTTCTTCGAATTGTTTTATAAGAAAACAAACACCAACATAAAAAACAAACAAAACTTACTGAACAAAATAAAACTAAAAAAAAACACCGACTAGCCCGCCAATATAGTGTTTGACCACTACTCTGTTTGACTAATCTTGTAAGGAAAACCACATTTCTTCATTTTCCTGCCAAAGGATTAGCCCGCCAAGAGACTTGCCCTTTTTTCCACCAATAGAAATACAAAACGTAGTTACACGTGTAACAAACAACAATCACTGTTAAATAGGGACCAAAAGGGTAAACCTGGTTATAACATCAAGGACCAAGTGTGTATAATCTCTTATGATACTGACATGCTTTTGCAACTAAATTATGACTTTGATTTATCTAGCAATTCAATGGACTATGGAACGTATTAACACGTATAACAAACAACATTCACTATTATATAGGGACCTAACGGGCAAACCTGGTCTCTACATCAAGTTGTGTATAACCTCTCATGCTACTTATATGGTTTTGAAAACAGGCAAAACTGGTTTCCACATCATGGACCAACTGTGTATAACATGTCATGATATTGAGTAGTTTTTTTTTCAAAATAAATTAAATAGGTCACAAACAGCTTAAATCGGTCCTAAACAAGTGTAATTATCCATTTGCCACCTAAGTGAACTTTTATGTATGCCTTTAAAAGGACTTATGACCTTACCTACAGATGTGGACTTTATGTTTGCCATTTTGTGGACTAGAAATAGAAATACTCTCTCTCCTGAAACAGATAGTTTTTGAAAATTAAGAAAAAGACCATTCACTTGCACCACTGCTGTGCTTGACTGCGTTGGTTACACCATCACCCATTTCTATTCTATCTGCATTCCTTGTTTCACTCACTAGAACTTGAGAACTGGTAAAAGGTTGACTTGCAGGTTGAGTGGGAGTTCTTTTTTGTGGACTAATTCTTTCTGTTTGTACTCTTCTCTTTGTCAATCTAGTATGAGATGAACCTTTACTGGCAACACCTGCACCACCTTCACCAGCAGCAGTAGTAAACTATAAAGCACACAGCACTTGATCACTGAACCTTCTTGGGGGGGGGAGGGTCCCCCATATAAAAACTCATGTTCTATTTGTTGTGCTTGCCTAGATGCACTACCACTGGCTTCTTCATTGTTTCCATCTACATCAAAAAAATCCTCGTAACCTGTTCGAGGATGTATAGATCAAAAAGACACTTATAGCTTGAAGATGAAATAACTACCTGTTGTTGCCTTTCGACCTTGTCCTTCATGTTTCCTTATTGCGTCTAGTGTTTCCACATGATTGACATGTAATGGTTGTACTTTTCCTACTCAGTTTACCATCTTTCATAAATGGTTCATCCTCATGTTTGGACCTCTTTCTTTTCTTCCTTGGTCGGCCTACATAGACATGATGCTTGGGTGGTAAAAGTGTTATTGGACTTCTCCCAGTACTTGGTCTTACAAATTGGTTGTACCTTGTGAGAGTATGTTTCCTTCCATGTACTCAACCAATACCAAGGATTTACCCAAGTTTCTAGGGGTGGTGCTGCCCGGACATTCAGAGCCATATTCTAACAAGCTGCAACATCATGCTTACAAGGAATCCCTGTCAATTCCCATTTCCTAGATGAACATGTCATACTTACTACGTCCACAATACACTGATCACCAAGTGAACCTGAAACTTGATACTTATTTGCTCCATTCCATTTCACCTTCATCAATTGAGCTTTTTTCTTGATGGATTCCATGACTCTGGTTGCAGTAGGGGTGAAAGGACCAGTACATTTATCAATCACACCTTGTACATTCATATTCTCCTTAATCGCAATCTCCTTGATGTACTCTAATTGTGATCACTGGCTTGTCCTTATACCTCGTTATTTTACCATTTAATGACCTCATAGATGTTGTTGAGCAATAAATCAGATTTGGCTCTACCTACAAAAAAAAAACAATATCATTTAATGCTATACAACTATACCTAATACTCATAAATATGAAAGCAGTATAAACTGTGATGGCATTAAGAAAACTACACGGTTAGTCCCAACATTTATGTGTTACCTGAAAAATAAGATCTAGCCCAATGTTCTGCTGGTATCTTGTTCAACCATTTATGTGCTCTTAGAATCAATGTCTTAAGCTCTAACATACACTTTTCGGAAATCCCTAACATTTTGTAGCAGATGCCAGCTCTTCACAACAAATCCTTGTATTCTTGTCCACACCATCTCTGCTTCATGTTTTCATGTATGTGTCGCAAGCAATATCTGTGTTCTGCACTTGGGTAAATAGTTTTAACGGCTGGAATGATACCCTCCATGAACCAATCCATTAATCAGTTACAAATTCATATAATTCAGTAATTAAGAATTCAACTAGTCAACATAATACTAACCTTTTGTCTATCACTGATGAATGTGAAATTTAAATTAGGATACATATCTATGTCATCACCCAAACACTATAAGAACCAGCACCATGAACTCTTACTTTCAGCTTCAACCAACGCATAGGCCAATGGGTAAATTCCATTGTTTGAATATAGTCTAAACGCTACCAATACTTGGCCTGGAAATGGCCCTTTCATGAAAGCACCATCTAAGCCTAACAGATATCTTCTATAGGCTCTAAAACCCAGTTTTAATGCTCCCAAACAAATGTATAATCTCTAAAACACCCTAGTAGGCAAAGAAGGATCGGTTTTCCTTTCAACTGTAATCTTGACAGTGGTATTAGGGTTTGTAAACTGTAACTCAACAACATAGTCTCTAAGCATAGAATACTGCAAAACATGATCTCCTTTAATATCTCTTTCAGCTTTAGCTTTAGCTCTGAAAGCTTTGCTCATAGATATCTGAACCTTCAGCTCACGTTGGAGCTGGTCTTAAACTACCTTAACTGGGATATCCTGATTATCCCTGACTTGTTCAAATATCTTCCCAGACAAGAATTTGTAAGTACAGTGTTTGATTTCCTTGTATTGAAGGCATGTGTGTGTATCGTTATGTGTCCTCACCACCCAATTTGTGTGAATTTGTCTTTTCCTACACATAAGACCCAAGGACAGAGATCCCCTTTATCATGTGCATCTAAAAAAGAAAGAGATACTTGACTGTCATCATTGGTACAAGTATTTTTCCTTTTTTTACTTCTAGTAGTTGGGTCATTTGATCCAGTAGGCCCAGCTTCCATTCCATGATTTGGGCCAGTTGGTCTAGAACCTTATGACATTGTAAATACAGGCACTTTTCCATCACATCTTGCTTTTATCTTGACATCATCATTCTTATACAGCTTCAAATTCCTTATACTTTCAATGGAATATAGGTACAGTCTGTCCTTAGCCTCTTTTGGAGTTGTAAATTTCTGGCGAGAGTAAAATGAGTACTTCCACTGACCACTAGCATTTATAACACCTTATGTTTCTGTCCTCAATTCAGATAACATTCTCTTCATGTAATTTTGTCTCTTTATCATTACTAGGGTCACTGTCGAAACCATTCGCATTGATGACATCCACGTCTTCTCCTTCTAAAACATCATCCAACACTAGATTAGTGACACCAATGGTGTCAAAAGGAAGATCCATGCTAATACCAAACAAACGGACATCAACATCAGGCTCTACAATCTCATTCTCTTTATTTACCAAAAAATCTTCGTCTACATTATCGTCATCATATGTACATGCATCATCACTAGACTGAACTTCATATACAGTATCTATTCCTTCATCATCATAGAAGAACTGTCCATCAGTAAGAGCTGATTCATCTTCTGAACATACTGTTTGCATCTTCCCGCTCTTCCTCAATAACCATAATCTTCAAGTACAACTTCTTCCACACTAAATTTCTGAGTTCCAACCTCTTTCACAATGGGTACCTCAGTGCTAACATTTGCCACAATAGGTTCTTGAGTTCTAACCTCTGCCACAATGGGTTCTTGAGTGCTAACCTCTACTAAAATGGGTTCCTGAGTAGGACCAACATCTGGTTCCTCAGACATAAGGAGCTCAGATTGTGTTTCAACTCGGGAAACATTTTGGTTTACATGTTCATTTAAGTTCAAGTCCAAGTCATCAACTCCAAATGACTCATCATGACTTAGCCCTGAACTATCCACACCACTCCTCACAACATCAGCAAAGCTTGCCTCTCCATCTAGTTCTGTTTCATCAAATGATAATTGCCTCATCACATCATCTATAACCTGACTAGCAGTTGCTTGTTGTGAGACAAAACTCAGGTTTATGTCACTAAACTATGATTGTATTATCGGGAGAACATGGCTTTGTGTGTTAACTCCCTGTACACCACTCAACTGTGTATATGTGATGACAGACTCATCAGTGGGAGGGGTTAAAATACAATCAGGCATACACCTAGGTGTAATGGACTCACAAACCGAATCCTTACAAGGGGTACTCAAATCATGTTATGTCAAAGAGACAGGTGTGACAGAGTCACAAACAGGTTCCTTAGTGTTTTCACTAGACTCATGCCAGGTCAACAACAACATTTTTTCAATTTTGTTTGCTGCAATGCTATCAGGCTCATCAATAATATCTTCTAATGTTGCCCTAAACCGTGGTGCCCAAAGGTAAGAGTCTAAAACGGTAACACCATGTTCTATATAGACCTTAATTAACTTAAAGCTCCTAACAAAGGTAGCCAGGTGACGAACATCCTCCTTGCAAGCCAAAGCATACAACCCTTCATTTAGACTGGTGATTGGTCTAAGATAATTATAAAACATGGGCTCAGATTCACCTGTGTAACCTAATTTAAGAACCATCATGTTCAGCGCAACGACAGTAAACAAATCGATATCGACCATATCAAATATATCGACCACTGACATATATTCAGCCTGGATACCTTTGAAATTTTCCACCATGGTGTATTCGAATCGAAAACATATTGGGTGCATTACCTGAAAATCAAAATCAAACCCTAACTTCATAAATGGACAATAAAATAAGTAAAGAACACTACATTTGTAAAAAAAATAACTTTGAACAAAAGGGCTTCAAATCATTACCATAAGTCAATTCGAGTTGTTCGATGAGTTGCTCGGTGGTGCCCGTCAACTGTCGACGTTGGACCTTCCATCTCGTGTGGTCCACTAACACCATTGCATGTAGGGTTTTATCGAAGAAAAATACTATAGGTATGGTTGTGTGAGTGATTTGTGAGAGAGTAGGAATATGATTCGGGCGGGAATAATCTTTTGAAATGACAGGGATGAGAGGTGTAAGTGAAGTGAATAGTAAATATATTAATTGGTGATGTGATGGAAAGTGTACAGGTGTACACAAAAAAATTATACTTAGGGACCAAGGGTGCACTATAATACTTTTAATGCGAAATTACAATAGTACCCATCACTAACGAAGCGACTTAACAATCGTTCATCCTTTAGGACCAAACACACACCAAAATGACCACTTTTGAGACCATTTCCACCGATTTTTAAAACGGGGGACTGAATCCGCAAACGGGGTGGAGTTTGAGGACCAACAGTGTAATTTACCCTTAGTTTATATATAACACATTTGATATTCTTTAAGTTCTAAGATCCATAATAAAATATAATGACCTGTTTTGATGTATTTTTTTATATGATGATGAAGGGAATTAATTAAGTATATCTACCTGGAGCTAATGAATTTGTTGTGTAAGATTCTTGCATTGGAAAAAGGTTTCCTAAAGAAATCCTTTTGTTTTATAGATTAAATGCTTAAAATTTTGAAACCAAGATTAGGGATGGCACCCGTGGGTAATGGTTATGGTTATGGGTATCTCAAACCCATCACCTACCCACGTGGATTTTTTCTCACCCACCACCCACCCGTCACCTACTAGTGGGTATAACTTTTTACCCATGCCCATGCCCGCGGGTACCCATCACCCATGGGTAAACCCGTGGTTCAGCGAAAATGCAACAAAATTACAAAATAATGATATGAAAACTAACTGCAAAACTAGGTTACAAGACATCATATCATATTTTCTAAATACCAAGTTCAAAAAAATACTTAAAACACGTGTGTGAAACTAGCAAATTAAATGTCATTACACCAAATCACATGTCTCAACTGAAATGTATCATGTATATATCTTTGAAGAGTTGAGTAATTATCAAACATATACCAACTTCACAAATATTTAAGTAGTATTATAAATTTTACTCCAACACAAATGAGTTACGGGTACACACAAGGTTATTTAGGCGGGTACACCCGTGGGTATTTTAGATGGATACACCCATGATGGGTATACATTACCCATCACCCACCCGTCACCCACTGATGGGTACAATTTTTCACCCACGACCCACCCACGGGTGAAAATTGATGGAATTACCTACCCATTTACATGTGGGTACACACGGGTTATGGGTTTTTTCTCACCCATTGCCATCCCTAACCAAGATGAGTAACCACACACCATGCCCACCCCTGACTAACCGGGAATAATAGTAAGCACTATGATACAACGGTATGGCATGAACTTATACAAATTGGATAATTTTTTGTGAGTACTTTGTAACATTTAGTACCAAGTTTTATGCATTTAATTCTTTGTTATTATGAAAGAACACATAAAACATTTCCTACACCACAAGATGAGCTGATAGGAGGAATATTGATGACGTAAGGGTAAACTTGAAAAAAAAAGTTGATTTTTTTATAGATTAGGAACTGATGACATTGTTATGG
>BQNB010095654.1:0-13127 GCA_026074375.1 Tanacetum coccineum
TTGTGTAATCATATGGTTTAACATAATCTTTATTCAATTTTGATCTACTCTCATTTGCAAGAGTCATGGTCTCTTCCCTATTGGGGGCAAATCTGTTTGCAAGATCAGAAGTATCATATGGGATCTCATACAAACAGGGCTTTTCAGATTGAGCTTTCTTGAGGTACCTTGGATTAGCAAAGGTTGGTCTACCATTATATGTCGAGCATTTGGGTGCTAACATATGAATGGTCTGAATTGACTGATTACGAGTGTAAACAATTTCATTCAAAAACTTTAATTGTTTGTCCATTTCAATCATCTTGTCAATATCTTTTTCTTCCTTAACCTTTAAATCCGAAATGACCTTACTTTTCTCTTTGAGTTGACCTTCAAATTGTGACTTTGTTAAAAGACTCCTTTTTACTAACTCATCGTGTTTTTGATTGACAACTGAAATTTCATAGGCTTTAGTTTTTAAACCTTCTTTTATGTCAATGTCTTTACGAGCTAATAGTCCTAGAGTTTCATTTAACTTTGTTTGAAGAATGTCATAATCAATCGTCCGGTCATTAAAGGCTATGTACTTCTCAAGCTCATTCTGTTTGTTCTGAAGTGCAATAAGACAACTATCCCGACAACTAGTAGCCTCCCCCAGAGCCCTACTAGTCTCATCAAGGTTAGTTTTGCACTCCTCTAGTTCTTGAGTCAATGATGCGTTTGCTTTCTTTAATTGCTTTAAAATCGTTTTGTTTTCCTCAGTATCAAGAGTTAAATTTGCAATTAAATTAGCAAGCGCAGCACGCTCATCAGCACATTCTGCAGTATTATTCTCAGAATGTTGTCTTTCATTGGCAAACACATTATTTTCATCATTGTTTTGTACCTGTTCCAATGGCTGTTCAGTTGAACTGGATTCTTCTGGTAAGACCTCCTGAATCTTTGCCATGAAACTGTAATGTGCTTCCAATTCCTGTTCATCAATCTCTTCATCCGTGTCCGCTAGCCAATCAGCTTGCTCAGCTTGCAGTGGAACACCTTGTTCAGCTTGTTTGCACATCATCATCTTTTCCTTGTGATACGAGTAGTCTTTAACACGCTTTGGCTTCCTGCATTCCTTTGCATAGTGGCCAAATCCCTTGCAGTTAAAGCACTGTATCCCATTCTGTTGCACTACCTGACTTCCTACAGTTTCCCTAGCCCCAGCAACTGTCATTGTCCTTTGATTCCCAAACTGCCCTGACTGATTGTCGTTGTTATACCTTGGTGTGGTATCTTTAGTCTTGTTCCTGGAGTTTGAAGAAGTTTGAAGGTTGTTGTTGGTAGGTTTGTAGAGCTTCTTAAAATACTTTGCAAGGAGTGCCAAATTCTTTTGCATTTCCTTATTACTCTAAGCTTGTTCAGGATCATTGTCTTCATCAGAAACTGACTCAGATTGAGGTGTAACTGGTTTGGCGATCTCTTTACCTTTGTGTCAGGTAGATGAACTTAGTCTTGTAGAAGATGATGTTGCATTTGTTCTCTGAGGTTTAGGTGCTTGATAGTAATTATCTGAATATGGTTGAGCAGCCGCAAGAAGTGCTAATGGATTTGCACTTTTGGCTATTCTCTCAGCACGGATATCATTAACTTCATTTTGATACTGCTTCAGAATGTCAAAAAGTATGTGATATGAGATGGTGTCTATTTCTTTTAATTGTTTGACAACCGTCACAAATCTTGACCATTCTGGTTGAAGTTGTTGAAGAAATTGAACATTCACTTGCATTGTAGTAACTTGCAAGTTGTTCCTTGTCAACTCATTCATCAGTTTGTAAAACCGTGAGTAATACGACTCCATGGTTTCTCCATCTCGAGAAGTAAACTTCCCAAATTCCCAGAACAGATTGGTCTTTACAGTCTTTACCTCTTGTACTTTCAAGATTCACCCCCAGTTTTAGCCTTTCAATTGCTTTCCACATCTCAGTTCGCATGTTTTACAAGCATCAACAGTGGAATAGATATCCATCATCCAATACCAGTTTAAAAGAAGAAAATTGCTTCTTTTCTCGACCATAAAGTGTTCTTTGTTTCACTGGAGTCATGTTCAAATACTGTATCAATTAATTGTTGTAATGTTGTTGTGTTGCAGGATACCCTCCAATGCAGCAACAACTTAAACTAGTACAGTAGATGGCACGTAAGGACCAAGATGGTCAAGCTTTATCTCAGTCCTCACCATTTGGTTTCTGTCAATGTACCGTAAGAAACTAATCCTCCATGGACTATCTTCCTGGTCCAAGCATTGGTGGAAACGATCTTTTTGAACCAGCTGCCATGATATTGTTGTGGCATTTGACTATCTGTTTAGGATGTATTGACTGGAGTAGACTTGATGAATTGATGGTTATGAATTATGATGTGTGAAAGTTTGTTGGATTCCTTAAGTGGATGTGTGTGATTGAATTTTGTGGTCTAGTATGCAATACACGTTCACTGGGATTTTACACGTCTATGATAAAACTCGATAAGCTGAATATAACGGGAGTTTTACAAAATTCAATAGACAAACCGTAGAATGAATTAATCGGATTGATGTTATGGTTTTTTGTTGAATGATTAGTCCTTTTAAGTCCTTTGTTTGTTGTATTTTGATTATAGATCAGTTTAGGTTATGTTAATGACAATGAATTAAATAATTCCCAAAATCGGTCAAATACCCACCCTTATGCGCGGTAAGGTCCGAAATTATTTCAGGAAATTACAGGTTTTTTTCAAAACAAGGGTTTTTCAATGGACAAAACGCATTGATCCTTTAGACAAAACGCAGTCAATTCTTGAGACAAAACGCAACCAATAAATGAACTTTGACAGAGGTCCCCCCCTAGCAAAACGCAGATAAGGTTCATCAATTAGGGCAAAACTCAGTGTCTTGAGGCAAAATGCAATGGGACCAAAACGCAATCAGAGAGGTAAAACCGCAATGACCAAAACGCAGTCTTGAGGAAAACAGCAATGACCAAAACGCAGTCTTGAGGCAAAACGCAATGAAGAACACCCCTTCAGTGAGTCAAAACGCATCTACATTAAAAAAGAATCGCTCGAACCATTCATGAAAAAGCCATCAAAATAGTATAAAACCACCAATTAATGATGCAAAGGGATAGGATCAAAGCTAAGCCCGAAAGTACAATCTTAAACAACTTTAAACCACAAACAAAGATCAATATCTAGAGATTATCTAGATACATATTTTTGAACCAAAAAAATAAACAACCCAGACCCACCGATTTGTGATTTTGAACCACAAATCAAACACGAATCCACCCTTAAAGCTCTGGTGCCAATTGTAGGATCCCGTATAACACTTCACTTCATATAACAAACCACGAATCGATCAAGAAAATAGATAAATAAAGTGAGTGTGATTAGAAGAGTTGAGAGAGTAAATTCGAGAAATAAGAAAATGGAATTTTTATTACAATGAACCAACTCATTTTTCTAAAGAGGAAAAGTTACATATATACCCAGACACATTAAAGTGACGCCCCGGATATTTAACTAGGACTCGGGCTCGGGTTTTGCTTGGGATTAAACCCGAAACATATACAATATTAGATTAACTATCGACCCGATACCCGAAACTTTTCATATTACAACGTTAACTAATTGATTGACCGAGACTAAAATACATAATGGACGAACTTCATGTTCGACTCAATATTTTGAGGCTAACATGTTTGCTGAATCTTATCATTCCTGGTATTGCCTGAAGGCTGTAATCCGCTAACACTAAGGATAAAGATCCTTACTCTTGTAGAATCAACACATCTGTTAGAAACTATGCATATGAAGTAGAGTCTTGTTTTGTGTATTTTGTGGATGTAAGATGATTCGGCACAACCTAACTTTCTTGTCTTTTTGCCATCGGTGTTGACCGCAACTAATAAGATCAAAATTGTTGATGCAGTGCAAGTCCTACTTAATGTTTGAAAGTCAATTTCTTGAATGACTTTGGTATACCTAAAGGCAGACTCTAAAATGAATCTTGAGATAATTCGCTTTATACATTTTCCCGACAATAACCCTAAGGACGCAAAAGACTTCTTCCTGATTGTGCTGTAATATAGTATGAGTGAGCAGTCCTTTTATTCAACAATTTGGGCGTAATTGGTTTCCACTTTATCCATAGACAACTTTTGGATCAACAAGTGGGTCCTCAATAGCCTCCTTAATCTAAAGCTTTTCTTTAATTTCCTTAACTCAATTTTTAGGTCTGCTAGTATTGACCAAACCCTGTTCCAGAAGTTTTATGCATTTAAATCAGAATTTCCCAAAAAAAAGCCAGCACTTTATATGTACTTTGTTTGATTAAACAGCATCACAATTTACTTTTTGATCTGAATCGACGTATTGGTTTAATCGAGTCATAAAGTTGCTTATAAGTCTGTTTCGAAATGCTCATTCTCACATATAAGATATGTCACTCTATGATACCATTCAATTGATAAGAGTCTCAATTTATATCCCATGTGCTATTTTGACATACTATCATCCACATTTCCTTTAAGTGACTTAAATATGCTCTTTTAACTTGACAATGACTGTGTCTTTCACTGAGACTGATGCCTCTCAATACATAAATTCAAACAACTGAGTAAAACTTGGAGCAATTTTTGATCTAAAACAGAACATTCTGTATCTGTTGAAAAAAATTATTGATTTAAGTTTGAGAATCAGCTATCCAAAGTGATGCATTTTATTCAAGAGTTGTAAAATTCTACAAGTTAATCGTAAGTTTCTTTATCAACACATCCTTTTTGTTGAGTAGCTCAGTCTTGAGGTTTCGAGACACTTCTATTGACATTCATTCACAAAAGTTTTCACAACCACAACATTCAACAGAAAAATTCACAACATTTTTACAATATCAAGATCAATGGCTTTTGCCAAGAGTCGTTCATTTTCACTATTCACTCAAAACTTTGATTCATTTTAACTTCGGTAAAGTTCTGGAGCTCCTAAGCGATGTTGTTCGAAATAACAAAGCCTGTTCCATTTGGATAAAAGACATTTTAAGGACATCGCCAGTTCCATCAACCAAGTATAGATTGAAGTTATGAAAATATCTTTTAATTCTTTAATAAACGGAATAATTTCATCCTCGAAAACAAGCTTATTGTATGTTCAAACCCCACTGTGACCCGCCAGTGAAATCTGTGACAGTGGTTCTTTCTTTTGAACAATCTGATCAAAGCCAGCAAGTAATGGCGTTTAAGCTCTTTCAAGCTAGTATTCACCATACTCACGAGTAGAAATTCTTTTGAACCTCAGACTTTGTTGGTTGTGTAAGAAGAATGGGTCTTAAGGTGGACCAAAGTCGCTCCAATAGGCATGGTGATCACAGATATTAGAACATCATAATTAATGGGTTTAGTGTTCACTCTATGTTTTACAACCATTGGATCTTGTTCTTTCAAAAGCATTTTTGAACGACTCTCATCACAAAGCATTAATGTCTCATCAGAATCAGGAATCACAATAGTATCCATTTTAAGAATGACATTCCCGTCATACAGTTTTGGGCTTAGACACCGCTAAACTTTCTTCAATAGAAAGGTATTTCTCAAAACCGATAGCTTGTTTTATGGAATGAACATAGACACATTTTGGATTTGTCATCATATGAAATAGTTTTTGCGCAGATTGACCTCTTTGTGAAAAATGATCTTATCAAGTTGCTTAAATTATATTTTCTAATCAATTTCTCTATTAATATTTCTGTTTTCTTCCATTTTTAAATCATTTTTGAGATCAGAAACTGTTTTCATTAAAGAATCCTTTTCTTGCACTTGTTCAGAAAGAGTTTGCTTAAGACGTTCAATCTCGGCATACTGTTCATTTGATCCTGAAAAACTGTTCTCAACATTTTGCATTTCTTTCAAATCTTTAACCTCTTCTTTATATTGTCAAGCTCGGTAGTCAAAGCTTTATTGGCACTTTAATTAAATTCCATATAACATTGTTGCAGTTCATCACTACTTTGGTATTTTAATTGTTTCAAAACATAGATAATATCAGGGCATCTGTATGAGCAGAAGAGTTATAATTCTAGACAGTTTTTCCTGTTGTGTTTCAATCATATACCGAGAATAAGAGAATGATATTGCTACACTGGTTATATTCAGTGTCGTCTGAATCACATCAATAGAACTGTTCAGAAGACTCATGATCTGCTCACGTGTTGAATGGATTAAATCATAGGCCAGATTATCCGGATTGTGTACCTCAGTGAGTGCATCTGAGCCATTCCTGGAAAGTTTCGCCATGAGAGCAATCTCGGCTGAGTTCAAGTTCATCAACAAATCTAGTCATAGCATCCAATCATCGTCTTGTTAAGCAGCATTGTGGGTAAATGACATTTCCTGAGAGTTTGAGTTGACAGTAAGTCCTGGATCTGCCAAAAAATGCTATTTCTTCCTCTATTAAAACTTGACCACTTGCTTGAGCTTGAACCATCAACACTATTTATCATTGAACTGACGTTTCATCCTTTTTCTCTTGGGCATAGTACATTGTTTTGGAAATATAGACCCGTCACCCTTAGCAGATGGTAATAGATGACAGTCCGTTGTTTCCCTGTGTTGCTTCCACTTGCTCCAGGAGTGTATTTTCCTCATTTTCCAGCAGCATAAGTAGTTTGTCTCCCTGAACAGGTTGCACTGTTACTTGTTCCATCAAAGCATGGTAGCTTGTTGACAATAGGGTTTGATGAAGTCCTTAGCTGATTAGTGGTAAGTAGGATAACCGAGAAGGTGAAAACAGCAGTTACGAATGGACATCATGTGAATATCGCGATCAAATGATCATCCCCTATTCTTGGAACACTGAATAATTAGAACACGAGTCAATTTAGTAAAATTATGATAAGTTGATGTGGTAGGTTGTGGAGCATATTCTAATTAGGTGGGATGATGATACTGGAGAATAAACGTTGTGTGACCGGAGGATTGTACTCATTGATGGATAACTGATTGAAACGAGGGTGTTGAAGGACTGATGTTGAATTGTTGATGTCTGCTAAGGAGTTACAACAGCAGGAAGACGGATATGGATGAAAAATGATGTTGAAGTTGAGAGTTCGGGTAGACTGTATAGATGAAATTGATAATTGACGGAGGTAATTGGTGAGATGCCAACTAAAGTAAATAGTGATCGGATTACGTTCATGCATCAAACAAACCTTAATTTGCAATGTCTTTCGTGTTGTTGCGGTTAGCATGAAGCTGATCAACATATGGAAGTATCAAGTCTTTGACCCATTTTAACATCATTAACAAAGTTTGCTCCATTCCTCAAAAGAGTGGATTAAAAACTTGTGTTTCTTTGAAATTCGCTCCAATGGCATGCTTTACGATGTTCAGATCCTATGAGAACAAGTGAACCATCAAGTAGTACGCATGTAACGACTCTCTTTCTTGTAAGTGAACTATCGTAATTCAACATGACACTTGCATTCTCGATCTGTTTTATTAAACGTTCTTGCATTAGAATTTTAAACTATCTCCCAAAGATCTTATCAACAACGATTGACTCACAAGAGCATAAATTTTC
The DNA here is from genome assembly GCA_026074375.1 of Tanacetum coccineum. Lineage (NCBI taxonomy): Eukaryota > Viridiplantae > Streptophyta > Magnoliopsida > Asterales > Asteraceae > Tanacetum > Tanacetum coccineum. The sequence continues at coordinate 7,573 of BQNB010095654.1, forward strand.
AGATGTGAGACCCTTTGGAGATTGATGTTTAATTGCTTTGATGTCACAATCAAGCTTGAATGGCTTTTAGTGGAGTTAGTTCAATATATTCCTTAATCCTTGTTGCTCCAACCACAATGATTGAATGCCAAACGAGTGGTCCTATTTTCAACATAGGCAAGAATAATTCTTCCATGCAGGTCTGTATTCCAACATATACAATTCCAATTACGGGCTTTTCCAAATGATATCAGACAAGTATTTTTCAAGCAACATTGGTGGTTTGGTTGACTCCTCCTGAAAGAAGTAGACTTATCGGCAAGAGTCGTCATTGTGTTAAACAAAAAGAATACAACTTGTCGATAGGCTATTAGAAAGAAATTGTGTTTGGTTATGTTATTGTAGGAGTCGAAATGAAACCTACACGTATTTTTAATTCTCAGACAAAACCAAGAAACCAATTGTCTTTTTTCACGGTATTATAACAATTCAAAGAATAAACCGTATATTTAAAACTTTGAGTAATGTGTCTTAGAATGGAATTGACTAGTTTTGTTGACAAAAGAAATTGCCTATGACGTTTTAGCTGGTTCGTTGCTATGTCTTTTTCAGTTATTCTAGTTCTGTTTTCATACAAATACGCAAGTTTCGGCTCCTGATTGTTCAACGGTTATCTAGTACGGCTTTGTCCAAACAACTAATCTAGTTCGACCTCTGCTTTTTTGGTTACTCGTTCGTAATTGTTTGTCAAACAACTAAGCTAGTTCGGCTCTGCTTGTTCGGTTATCTAGTTCGGTTGTCAAACAACTAAGCTAGTTCGGCTCTGCTTGTTTGGTTAACTCGTTCGATTGTCAAACAACTAAGCTATGTTCGCTCTTGAAACAGACAACACTGTACGTATTATGTCAAAGAAATACAAGATAGGCTATTCATTGTTCGACATTGTTACTCGGTTCCGTTCCAACTACAACTACGAAACTCCAATTTTCAAAACTCAAAAAATACACATTTTGAATGTTTTTAGCAAAAAATTCTTGTACTAACTATTGTATACTAACTCCTATAGGAAACAATAAAATGAAAACCAGTTAAGGTTTTTTACGCCAAAAAATTTTGAATCAAAAATTTGTTCTTTAATAAAGATTTAGAACTACAAATCACAAGACAAACACAAAAACTAAACACACACTCCATGGCTCTTGAATACCAATTCGATAGAAACATGTAATCTAATATCTAACCCAAGACAAGAGACGAGAGAGATGTGGGTTGTGATGTTTAGTGAGAAAAAGTATATGGAATGGATGAAGTGTAATTACTGTGTAGAAAATGGAAAAATGAAACAACCAACCCCTCTCCAAGGCTAGGAGAGGGCTTATATAGTTACATGGTGGCCGGCCCATGTGCTATGATGGGCTTCCCATGGGCCTTGGGCCGTATTTGTTCTATACTTAACATGACACAATCTACGAGTTAAACCTATTACAACTTGTGGAAGTGACCAGAAATCTACTGTTTGTGTTATACCAACACCCAACCACATTTAACTACCCATCTGATTCCCAAACTGTTCAGTCTGATTGACATTCTTGTACCTTGAGTGTATCCACAAAGTTTTATTCTAGTGTTTTAGGAAGTTCTGAGGTTGTTGTTGTTAGGTTTGTAGATTTTTCTTAAAGACTTTGCAATGAGAGCCAAATTTTTTCTGCATGTCTTTATCCCTCTGAGCTTGTTCAGGAACACTGTCTTATCAGAAGACTGACTCAGATGGTGGTGTGCATTGGTTGGCTATCTCTTCGCCTTTGTATCATGTAGTTGCATAAATCCTGGTTGGAATTTAAGCTATTGAGTTGTGTAGCATTGATTTGTAGAGACTTCGATGATTTAATAATAAGGGTTCCTTGAAGTGTTTAAGCAGTAGCAACGAAGTGCTAATGGGTTAGCATTCTGGTCATTCCTTCACACGTGATGTTCATTAACTTCTTTGGTATTGTTTCAGAATTGTCAAAGAGTTTGTGATAAGAAACTTCATCAACATGTGTTTATTGCTTGATAATTGATACAATCAGACCATTCTGGTTGAAGTAGTTGAAGAAATTGAACATTTACTTGCATCGTAGCAACTTGTCAAATTGTTTCTGAACCATTTCATCCATCATCTTGTAGAATCTTGTGTAGTAAGAACTCAATTTGTTTCTCCTTCGTGAGAGGTGATTTGACAAACTCCCAAAATAAGTTTGTCTTGACATCTGAATATTGGTGAATTCACCTGTTGTAGCCTTCGAAGACTTCCCACATTTCCTTTAGAGTCTGACTGCGAACAACAGTTGAGTATATTTCATCTCTAAATCCATTCATCAATATCAAATGAATCGCTTCTTTTTCTGATTCAAAATGAGCTCTGTTCTCAGGAGTCATATTCATAACTGTCTCGACTGTTGTTTGTTCAGGAACTGCTGGAGAATCCTCTGTTGCAGGAACAGCTGGTGTTGTGACAATAGTTGGAGTGTAAGGACCTTTGAGAATGCACTTCCGTAAGGCATCACCATTTGGTCTTGTATCAATGTATCGTAAGAACCGTGATCGCCATTGTGCATATCGTCCTGTTGCAAGCATTGGTGGACGATCCCTTGAACCAGCTGCCATTATGTTGTTATGCATTTGACTGTCGGTTGTGGAAGTTACAATTGGAGTTGTCATGATGAATGATTGAAGAATTATGAAGTAAAAAATGATTGTAGGATCTTAAGTAGATTTGTTGTGATTGAAGTTGTGGTAAAAAGAAAGCAATAAACGTTCACGGGATTTTACAAGTCTATGATTAAAACCGAGAAAAGAATTGTGTCTTTCGCGGGATTTTACAAAATCAATAGAAAACCGTGAATGTTAATTGATTTGGATTAAGGTTTGTTTGTTGTGAATTGAATGTCTTGAAAGTTCAAATTCCTAAACTGACATATTTCGCTTGCAGGTGTGCATATTTCGCTTGGCTTGAAAATGGCATATTTCGCTCAGGAGAGAATTACACATTTCGCTTGTAAGAAAATGCATATTTCGCTTGAAAAATGAAATGCATGTTTCGCTTGAAATTCAACATATTTCGCTTGAAAATCAACTTTGCATGTTTCGCTTGAAAGCTAACATATTTCGCTTAAAGTCAATCTTGCATGTTTCGCTTGAAATTCAATCCTTCATGTTTCGCTTGATTTGCATATTTCGCTTCAAATTAAAACGTATTTCGCTTGTCCTCAATCGTACATGTTTCGCTTGACTTGAGATTGCATGTTTCGCTTGCTGTTTAACATATTCCGCTTGAATTCGTAACAAACATATTTCGCTTGATTTTCAAAAATTTTGGCAGAGTTTCGTTTTAGGTTATTGTAATGTTTCGCTTGACTTTCACCTGCATATTCCGCTTAAACTAAACCTGCATATTTCGCTTTGTCCTAAACTTACATATTCTGCTCAACCTTATACATGTTCCGCTCGGAGTCACTATCGGGTGTGGACCACTTTTACTACCAAACAAAGTGTCCCTATCTTTTGAAGCTAAAATAGTGGATCTTGGTCCCCTCTTTGTTGACCGGTTTGGACCACAAAAGATAAGCTAATCTCACACTTAGCTTCGAAAATAAGCAAAAAATAAGCTTGAAAATAAGCTCTAAATAAGCTCGAAAATCTTAAAAGGTAAAAAAACGAAGCACTAGTTTAGTGACAATAGAAGATGTAGACCGAGTGTTGCAATGATTAAACAAGCAAACCAAACCAAAAAGCCTAAAAATTTTTGGTTCGTGAGCTTATTTTGAAAATAAGCCATGAAATTTTGAGCTTATTACAAAAAATGAAACACAAGAAGGTGTATTTCGAGTAAAACAAGAAATAAAGAAGCAAAACGAAAACCAATAAGCAAAGAAAAATCCGGACGTGAGCTTATTGATGAAATAAGCCACGAAATGAGATTTTTGAGCTTATTAAAAACCACAAAACAACCACAATCTACCCGAGGCTCTGATACCAATTGTCGAATCCAAGAAATCAATTCACTTCATAATTAAGAATAAGAAAAGTAGAAAGGATGATGAGAAGAATTTGTAGAGAGAGAGAGTAGAGAGAGAAAGTGAGAGAGAATATGAGATGTTTTCTTGCAAAAATGGAAAAATACAAATGACCAACTTACCTCACCTACCTTGGTGAGGTGTATATGTATCAAACTAAAAGGCTTACTTGCCTTTAGTATTTCTACGGGCCAGGCTCGGGTTTACTTGGGCTTTCGCCCGATACACGTGACCGGTTAGCTTACATTTATGAGCCCGTTTACCCGTCTAGCCAATTACAACGTATATTAATTAATGACCGAGACCTAATATAATTAATGAATGAACTTCCATTGTTCGAGTCAATATTTTGAGGCTAACAGAAGCCTACAGAAGTAGATGAAAATGAAGCTTCAGATAAAAGTAGGAAGCATGATCAAGAAGCAAGAAGTGAATCAGAAAGATTGAATCAAAGAGAAATGCAGACTGAACACACTAACAGTTCTAATGGTATTAATACTGTTAGTACACCTGTTAGTACTGTTGGACCATCATTTGATACTGATGTTCCATCAACACCAGTTAATACTGCTGGACCTTTTGTTAGTACTACTATTGAATCTGAAGAACAACTTTTTGAAAGATTTTCTCCATTTACCCTTCCACCTGTTCCAAATATATCTTTAATGGATAATACTGGCATCTTTATAAATACTTATGATGATGAAGATGTGGAAGAAGAGGTTGATATGAACAATGTAATTTCATCTTATACAGTCCCTGATACTTCTTTCACCAAATTTCATAAAGATCATCCTGAAGATTACGTGATTGGAAGTTTAAAGACTCCTGTACATACAAGACACATGACCAAGATAAATGAAGAACATGGTTTGATTTCTTCAGTTCACAAGCTCAGGAGAACAAATCACAAAGATTTTTAGAATTGTCTATTTTCCTGTTTCTTATCTCAAATGGAACCCAAGAAACCAGTTCAAGCCTTAAAAGATCCAAGCTGGGTGGAAGCAATGCAGGATGAGCTTCTACAATTTAAATTACTAAAAGTTTGGACCTTAGTTGATTTACCTAGAGACAAATGGGAAATTGTTACTAAATGGGTTTTTAGGAACAAGAATGATGAAAGAGGCATAGTGGTGAAGAACAAAGCTAGACTGGTTGCTCAGGATCATACTCAAGAGGAAGGTATAGATTATGATGAAGTCTTTGCACTAGTTGCAAGGATTGAAGCCATAATATTATTTTTGGCTTATGCTTCCTTCAAAGATTTTGTAGTATACCAAATGGATGTGAAGAGTGCTTTTCTATATGGAAAGATAGAAGAGGAGGTGTATGTCTGTCAACCTCCTAGTATTGAAGATCCACACTTTCCAGATAAAGTCTACAAGGTAGAAAAGACTCTCTATGGACTACATTAGGCCCCAAAAGCATGGTATGAGACATTGTCAACTTATTTGCTGGACAATAGTTTTCACAGGGGTCGAATTGATAAAACACTATTTATTAAAAGACAAAAAGATGATA
>BQNB010095655.1:0-25815 GCA_026074375.1 Tanacetum coccineum
TTTGACAGCTTAAAACAGATAACCTAATAAGCTAGAATTTTAAAACTAATTGTAAATTTGTGAAATATGACCTAAAAGCTATTTAAAGAAAATCAAAAGCTAAATGCTAAATTAACCTACTGAAAATTGAACTAGAAAATGACTTATTATCTTTTTTATATATCTTTTTTTAAAATCTGAAAACCAAACACTCCTTTAAAATCATTGAAATCTATTTAAACTTGAAAATTTAAAATCTAGTGAACAATTTTCAAAGATCAGATAACAAACAACTTAATAAAGACCTAATGAGCTTATACTAACAAGCAATTAAGCCAGAAATACTAATTTACTACTTATGCTAAAAAAAATTGGTTTTGTAATGATTTTTAAGATAAAATATGAAAAACTAGGATCTAAACTATAAAAGCTAAAAACAGATAGTTAAACATGAACAATAAGCATAATAAGATAGATAAAAGTGATATTAAGCAAATAATAAGCTGAAAATAAGCAAATGCAAGATTAGAGCTAAATTACTTGAAATTAAAAGAGAACTTACAAAAGCCTTAGCTAAACAAAGGCAATCAAGGGCTCTAATGGATAAGCTGGTAAGGTCCCATAGGCTCTTCCATGATTAGCTTATCATCCAATTTTCCACAATCCATAAGCAAAGGTAATTAACTGATTTTAAGGATTTAAGTAAATTAGATGACTGAATTAAGCTCAATTTGAGATTAGAGACTCAAAGAGCTAATAAGAGCTTATTAGAAGCTTATCAAACTATAACTAAACATTTGAGCTTATTGAGAGCTTATGACAGATTTAGTAAAAATGAGCTTTGATTTCATTAAATAGAATATGGATTACAATGTATTGAAAAAGAGATTACAATTACTGAATTTGAAAAGCTAAAGCTATAGTTTAAAAGCTAACATTCATAAGCTAAAAATTCTAAAAACTAAAAAACTAGATAAAAAAGAAGGTCCCCGTGTATGAGTGAGTGAGGGCTATTTATAGCCTGCCAAAGATGCTTCTAGGTCTTCTAGCCTCTCTTGGATCCTGTCCCTTCATTCCCTCAATCATTTGATGCTCAATATCTACCGTTGGATTAGATTTTGATCACACGGATTGCCAATGTGGCAATCCGTGTGTCAGAGGCCTTTGTGCTTCTTTTAAGCATGATTTAGTGTAAAATCCTCATTCCCCGTGTGCTTTCTTAAATCCACGCGTGTCATTCCCTTTTGGGTATTGACTAGTCACAAAGCTTGGTGACGTATAACTCTACCAAGGTGTACCTTTTCACTTGAATTACCCTTCCATGCCCTTAATTTGCACTTGCCCCTTGATTTTAACCTCGTGGTAAAAGGAAGAAGACGGTGAATAGTATAAATTAACTTTCGCGCACCTTTTCTTTTATAAAGGGATGTTTGACTTTTTGGTTTACCCAGGTTATAACTTTGGGCTTATAAGGGATTTTGGGCCGGGGTGTTGGATTGGGCTCGGGCTTGGTATTTGTTTTATAAGAAAGTTAACGGGTGTTAACTCTTATAATTATAAGAGTTAACACCGTTAGGGTTTAGGGATTATTTTTGTAATTTGGTTAATTTTGAAGGACTGATTTAGGAATTTTTGATTTTGCCTTTTTGTGTTGACCATGTTTGACTAAAGGTTGACTTGAGTTGACCACTGTTGACTTTTGATAGCATTCTCCCGGCTCTTTGTGTGCTCTTTCGTTCCCGTGTCCGTGATTGTCCGGTTTTGACCATTTTCTTTAGATTTTTGCAATATCCGTACCTACACAATCATAAAGACAAAACAAGCAATATTCAAGCATTTAAAGCATAATTTTGTCTTTTTAGGGCCATTTTTGACATAAAACGGATATGTGTTTTCACACATATCACTCCTCTAATACTCAAAATCCACCTTCCTCATCTCTCCAAATCGATGACATTGTCGAAGATAATGATAATGAGTCATCTCATTCCAATCCTTCCTCTCCGTCTCAAAATGCCTCTTCCTCGTCACACAATGTCTCCGGAGTCAATCAAAACCCTCCTCATGAAAATTATGATTTAAACAACCTCTTATCCGAAACCACAATTCTTCAAACCCAACAACGAGATGCACACCGGGATGAGTTAAGGTCAATTGGACAAACCATGAAGAACATGATGAGGAGAATAAGGAAGTGAAAATGTTGGCACAATGTTTAAGTGACTATTATTACTATTATTTTAATACCTATCTATATTATCTTTGCTTTTATTAGAACTAAAATAATTTACATGATAAACTTGCGTTTGTATAGGATAGATTTTAGAATATTTTTTTATCATCTCATTAATGCTTTGCTAGTTGAAAAATTTATGCTCTTATGTGAATCATCTTGAGCTTATTACCTCTAATGCTTAGGTTAAATTGATTGATGAAATGTTGCTAAAGATTTTAGTTTGATTTTTGGTCTGATAAAGGTGTGATATTTCTGAAAATGAAAATGGAAAAAACTCTGCTCCCTCCAAAAAAACGGGCCCCATTATTTATCAGGGCTCCCACTTTATACAAGGGAACCGACCCAACAATTAGGTGACCGCCGTCAGAGGGAAAACAAACATTTCAAAAAAATTTCTCTTTTTCTGTAATTTTGATCACCCTTCTCTTAGACATTGATGGAATTTCCCATCTTTGAACACACACTTTCTTAAACCTTCATCTCCAACCACCATGCTTTTCATTCTCTCTTCATACTTTCATTATTCTAATATTTCCTATCCTCTCATTTTTCCTCATACATCACAATCTTCCTCTTACTATCTTACCTCACTCACAAATGTCTAGCTCAAATCATCATCCTAACCTTACTAGAAATCAAGATGTCGGTTCTCGCAAGTTTGGAAGCGAAAGACCCTTACAAATCATCACCCACTCGTCAACAATAACTTTAACACACCACCTCTAAGAACACCTCCCACTCTATTCAAACAACTATGGAACAACCCAACAAAGAGATCAAATCATCCACCAAATCTACACCATCTCACTCACTTAGTGATTCCTAAATTCCAACATTCTCATCCTCTCCACCCCATCCAATGGTTTAACTCACTACTAATGCTTTAAGTAGGTTGTCATGCTTGTTTTTGTTCATTGTTGTCGGTTCACAGCAACCACTTAGCACTCATTTGAGGAAATGAAATGAATTCATTCCAATTCTCATCACCCGTCTCATCCCCTATCCAAGTCTATCACCAATGATGTCACAGTCTTCTGGTTCTATCTTCAATTAATCTACCACTCTTGTGATTATTTGCTTTAATAAAAGTCTCCTATCTTTGATATCACATCCTCTGAAGTCAAGAATTCAACTACTAGGTCTATCTTCCTTAGATGCTTTTTTATAGTAATGTCTTGATTGTCAATATCTTATGCTTGTTTCTCTTATATATAGTCCTTGTGACCATATTATGACTTATCTATGAATTTCATATGACTTTATTTTTGCTTCAAAATGTGTGGATAAAATCTTTAAGATATTTGTCATGTATACTTGCTTGCCACTTGTACCTCTAATCTGTTTTGTAGCAAAACAAAATATCATAAGATCGAATACTTGGTGCCCCGAACAAGGGGGGGCTTACATCAAGGGGTGATATTTGAGTCTTGTATCGTCGATTTCTTTCTCTCTACTCAACTCGACTGGATCAACACTTTTTGGATTGACAAATAAGGGGGAGAAGTAGAATTAAACTCATTAATAATTTATAAAACCTTCAAATTTTATATAAATGAGGTTTATATTTTGTCAACATCAAAAAGGGGGAGATTGTTATCAAATAATGGTCCAAAACGTTATTTATATTTTTCGAGCTCTCAGTGTTTGATAATAACAAAATGTGAAAACGTTTATAGATAAAATTAAAACGTTTTTAAATTACTAATCATAAAATTCTATTTCTAGGATTAATCACTTTAAAGGTATGGATAAACAAATCATTAAACATGATTAGTGAATCAAGAAAATAATTTTTCTTAAATCTCTATACTTCCACAAAAATGTTTTATACAAAATATAAAAACAAATTTATTTATCATTAAAGTAATGTTTTATTAAAAACATAAAATTTGAATTTAAATTTCCCCCAAAATGGAAGGTTCCATAACAAATAAACCTTCTCCAACAAAAGGAACAAAACAATGGAGCGAGTCTAGCGGCGGCCCCCTTATAGGGTCTGGCGGGGGGGGCCCCCCCCTTATTTATAAGGGGACCGCCTGTGGGACCGCCGCCAGCAACGTTATTTTTTTGTCCCTATAAATACTGGGCCACCCCATTTCAAAAACAACTTCCTGCTTGCCAAAAATTCAATTCAGATTTGTTTTTCTCTCTTCTTCCTTTCTTTCTAAAACAAATATCTTAATCACTACATTCCGTGATTTTTGTTTCAAGTGATAAATTCTTTCTTCCTCCCCTTCTTTACCTTCTAATCAAGTGCAAGAGAAAGAAAATCGTATTCTTCTGGGCATACGAATTGTTATCAAGTGATCTATCTCTCTCTCTTTTCTTCTTCAAGATCACAAACATTTATTACAGTTGTTTTTTTTGTCTTTTGTATAAATTGGATCGCGTGTAGAATCAAGTGTGTATATTGTATATTGGTGTGATTTGGATTGTGGGTTACAATCCAAGGTGTATATCTTAGGGGTGTGTGAAGACTGAGTGAAGTCTTAGATTGTTTTCTAAGCTAAGAATTAGGATTCGACATCTTGTAGTTTAGTGTCGGAAAATTACTAAGCGACGTGTAAACGGACCCCGTCCTCCCCCCACCTCTTTTCTAACACCTTTTATTTTTTTTTTTTTTTTTTCTCAGCCTAAAGGAGCTTGTTGACTTAGTGAAATCATCGAGTGGAGTACTCGGAGTGGCGTAGGAACGAAGAGGTGCTTCGTTGTAGAACAACTTAATAAATCTCGTTGGTCTTGGTTTTGATGTTTCTTCCTTACTCTATATTATTACTTGCCATTTGTTAGATAGTTTTGCTGTGATTCATATTGTTGGTTGATTGACATACAACTCGAATCAAACTATTTCATAAGCAAACTTTTAAAACGCAAATTAATTGGTAAAACGATTCAACCCCACCCCCCCTTCTAGTTTCTACAAGCGAGCGTGTTAGTTCTTAGTTCTATCCGTATTTTAGTTTATCTATGTTAGTTCTAATCCAAGTTAATTCTATGTTAACCCTATGCTAAACCTAATTCTAACGGTAAAAGGGGGGGTTTCAGTCTGAGAGACTTGCACGGGGTTTGTTGGTGACCTAAATCTACTTACGCTACCAAAACACACGCAAGACAATAATCAAAAGATAGAAGAGTGATCAAGCCAATTATAAGGAAACTGTATTAACCATGATTATTCAAATAGAACATTGGTTTGTTTATTTAGTGTAATGAATGACTTATCTTGAGAGTTATATCTTTCCTAGATTTAGGCTGTATTTCTTCCTAAAACCTACATACGTCGAATTCTGTCACAATTAGACGCATCCGCATAAAGTATCTTATTTGTTGATTATAATCTATCTTAGGAGATTAATAATGGTGATCTTATTAAACCCTAGCCCATCAGGACTTTACCCACATACTGCTTAACGGCTCTTTATATACTAGTAGTCCACTGTACAAGTCTTTACCAAGATAATCAGGACATTATTTGTTGATCCCAGGTCACCTGCTAGTCCAACTTATTCTTTAAACCAATAGTAAAGATAGGTCAATATTTATGATCCTATGATTCTAGATATACAAATTGCAATATAGAGAACCATCCTGGTATCTAGCTAACTTGGTCGGTATCACTAAACCTAGTTGAATGATAGGTCGCATATTTAAGCACATAGACAAGTATGAATTGATAAACATAATCAACAATCAATGATAAATTAAGCAATCGATATAAACAAACCAAATATTATATTATCATAATCATGGCTAATACCCAAGGGTATTAGCCCTTAACCATTGTAATGAATACATAATACTAATCGAATCAACCAAGGCAAACTAACCGAGTTAAACGAATGATACCAAAAATCAAACGATTATTAAGAGTATGAGAATTACAAGGTGTTTCCTATGGAATTAAGCGCATTGCGAAACCTTCTTTGCTCTTCTTGTCTTCAGAAAATTGACCTTTGTGGTAATGCTATCGTAAAAATATGATCAAGCACACCTAAAACTCATTTTTAGGTCTTTTATTTATAGTGTTTGGAATTTCATCGATACGTTGTATTGGTCAAGGTCAATAGGGCGTATTGGGGGTTTTCTTGGAGTAGGAACCACGCTCAATATCTTCAAGAATCTCTAATTACTCAATATAGGATACGGCGTATATTGATCTTCTGGATATGGCGTATAACTCTTTAGTTTTTCGTGGTTTCTTGTGAAGTGCAGGCACAGATACACCGTATCTTCCTTGATGGATACGGCGTATAGAATGTCAGAATAGTATTATTCAAATTTCTTCGTTTAAGCTCTAGAATGCGTGCCTTTTAGCTAATATTCACAAAGTACTCCATAATTACTGCTAATATCAAATATAAACAATTAAGTATCAATTCTCACAATAATTATTCAAAATGGGTAATTTTCATGGGATAAATGATGCTATAAAAGTGACGTAATTTGATGTCATCAATGGGTTTGGATTTGAATTTAGATTTGGATTTTAGAAAATTTTGGGATAGATTTAAGAAATGATTAGGAGAGATAATATATATTATTATATATAAACAATTTTGATTTATATATTTACAAAGGCTTAAAAAATATATTTTAAAATAAAATAAGAAAAAAAAGCAAAGTAAAAAGGAAGAAGTCAAAAATATGTGGCTGGGAAATAACATAGCAATTTTGTGTCAGAAAGCCTTATGGATTCGCATATCTCATAGTGGTATGAGTTTTATGAAACCAAACCTTCTCACTATTTGAAAAGTAACTAACCAAACTAACATTCTTAGACTTCATTCTAAGCCAACAGTTCTATACCCCTTTAACAAACACACCCTTGGTTATTTAGTTATAATAGTTCATCACTTAAAATGCAAGGTGCACCAATGGGAAACTCGCAGGAGAGTCAGTTTCTTGAGAGAAATTTACTTCTAACGTTATGAGAAATTGCAGCTAAATAAAAAAATCCCGAGCGGGACTATAATCCTGAAACAAAAACACATTCTTCAAGAAAGAGAACTAAGATTGTATTTCTCTTTAGTGTATTATGTAGTGGTATGTGTGTATAAGGGGTAATGTTAAATGATAAAAAAGCAAAAAATAGATTTAAAGGATAAAGATAAAGTGATGCTGATGTTCGTCTAAATACGTTATCAAACAAATAACCCTCAAATGTATATAATATATATATATATATATATATAATAAAATACATATACGTAAACAATGTATCATAAAAATTATTCATAGGAAAGAATAATAAGTAATCAACACGGGTATCGTTCTCCTCGGTGAGAGGTGAATGGAAATTTACAGTTATGTCGGGAATCGAGCTTGAATGTCATAAAAGATTTAATTTTGGATTCTATTTCTACTAATGAAAATGCAAAAAAAAAATATAAAGACAAGTAAACAATTAAAGCATTTAAAGATTAAGCACGAAAAACGTTAACGGGAATTTAAAAAACGTGACATTTAAGCAAGTAAATCAAATTTTAACCCTACGAACTCAAATTTAATTTCTAAAAATCCTAAATGACTAAAAATAATTTTAGAAAAAAGAATTATATTTTTTTAACTTTTATTTTATTTATTATGATTTAAAAACATATTTAATCTAAATTAATTATCAAAAATAGAAAACTAAATATTAAAATTCTGAAAAATTTAGGAAAAATACTCTTAACTATTTAAAAGCTAAGAAAAATTCAAACTGTAAATAAGCCCTACGGATAAGCTGTTAAAATAAGCAAATAAGCTTTGATAAGGAAAACTAGAAAGAACATTTATAAATAAACTGGCCCAATGGTCTTATGAAAAAGACCCAAGGGCGCAGTGGTAGGTGAGTGAGTGTGTAAAGCTAAGGTTGCAGGTTCGAGTCCTGGTCCTAAGTTTTTGCACTTATTTTTATTTTTGAAAACTTTTTAGAAAAACTTAAAGAACATATTAAAATAAGCATTATTTATAACTAGAACTTTTTATGAAACTTAATATTAAGCTCAGAATAAGCACTTGAAACAAGCAGTTTGAACTTTTTAGCTTATATGACATTTAGCTCAAAACTGTTTGGCTTTTCAGGACTAAATAGCAACTAAGAAAGCAAATAAGCAAAAAAGCAGACCTAGACTATTCCTTAATAAGCACTATAAATCTGGAAATAAGCTAAACAGATAAGCTGAAACATTTAAAGGCATTAAAGACAGCAGACTTAATAAATGGATTTTGACAGATTTTTAAGCTAAGAAAAAGGCTTAATAAGCTTAAGGAAAAAGGTTAAAAGCTAAAATCAATAAGAACTTACACTAGGAGAACTCAAATAAGCTAAAAACATATTATAAGCTAAACAAATAAGCTAATAAAAGACTTAAAAAAACACTAAGACAACAGACACCAAAAACCATTTTTTTAAAAGACTTTTTAGCAATTTTTAAGCTAAATTTTTAGACTAATAAGCACTTAGGTAAAAGCTAAAAGTGAAAAAACAAAATAAGACTTATACCTAAACTACACTAATAAGCTAGAAATAAGCAAATAAGATTAGGCATAAGCTAGAAAAAAGCAAACTGAAAAGGCAGCCTATACTACATGTTTTTATTTGGCTTTTTTCAAGTTTGAAAATAGCAATTTGCAGCCTTATTTTTAAGTTAGAAAAAGCTAATGTAAAAACTTAAAAAGTGAAAACATATTAAATTTGATACCTAATAAGCTTATATTATCAATCTTAGACTTTAAAACAAACTTATTATAATCTAAATTGGCTATTGAAAATGAGACTTTTAAAACTTTGGAAATAGACTTAAAGACTTAGACAGATTTTTGACAAAAGACAAAGGTTAATTGCACACTTTAACGAACTAATTTCTACTGCATAATAGACCATGAAACTAACACCTAAAAGCCACTAATCAAAATATTAATCAAACAAGCAGAATATTAGACTAGAACACTTCAGATTCAAAGCATGGTTACTTTGAACCTTAAACTTGATATTTAAACAATAACAACTTATGGAAACTGATTATTAGACTAAGCTTAAGCTTGTTGAAAATGATTAAAAAGCCAAAGTGGAATAGGCAGTACTAACAAGTTTTAGTACTGCTTGTTCCAAACACCCCTTTAACAACTGATTATGCATTTTTAAAACAATAAAAGACTGAATTAAGCTAAGATATATAAAAACAGATTAAGCATAAGGCAAATGAAGGACAAATAAGCATTAACCTCACAGGAATAAGAACAATTTCAATAAGCAAATCAAATGAGCAGATTATGACTAAATTTAGACAGTTTCAATGAAAACTCAAATTAAACTATACATTAACTAAAAACTAGGCATATTAAGCAACCATAAGAATGAATAAGCATATATAAGTATATATAAGCAAATAATAATCACTAATAAGCATAAATAAGCAAAAAAGTAATTAAGCTAAAATTAAAGTAAAGAGATGGTGTACCTTAGTCCTCTGCTTAAACAAGGACAGAAATGCTCAAAAGAGCTTATCAACTAGCTCCAGCTTGTTTAAACTGGTATTGTCCATAAGCCCATCCCAATCTGGCTTATCATCCAAAATATAAGCTGAGGTATTTTGAGTGGATTTGGAATGAAATAACAATTCAGTTAAGCTTTTGAAGGCTTAACTGAATAGAAGCTAGCTTGAGAAGAAATTAAGGGCTTATAAGAGCTTATTAGGAAATTTTAAACACACTTAAACCATAATTGCTTAAAAGTAAAACATAATTAAAGGTACAATATAAATGAAATTCGAATTTTATTGAAACTAAAAGTGAATAGAAGCTTTTGAAAAGTAAATTACATCAAATGAGAGATAATAAGCTACTAATAAGCTACCTAAAGCTATACTAAACTACTCCTAAACTACATATCCAACTGTTTGTGTGGAGGTCTCTTTATATAGGGGAGAGGAGAAGGATCTAGAGCCCTGAGACGCTCCCCAATCTTCAATCTTAGCCTTCCAATCATAACCAACTTTAATCTATCAAATCTAAACCGTTGGATTGCGTGCCACATCTTAATAGCCAATCATATTGTGTGGGATTGCCAACGTGGCTATAGAGGGTGTCAGAGGTGTTAGGGGTTCCCTTCTAGAAGCATTAAGAGCGTATGATTAGGTGGTTTTACCTTGGTGTATAGTGAAAGTGAAATGGAAAGGAAAGGGGAAAAGGATAAACAGTGAAATTGACTTGTTTGGCCCTGTTAATATCGTTTGACCTGATGTTATAAATCAGATTGGGCTATGACTTAGTGTATTGGGCTATGACTTGGTGTATTGGGCTATGACTTGGTGTATTGGGCTTGGACTTTGGATTGGATTTATAAGTTTTAAGGCTTAATAGTTTTTATAAGTATTATTCTTAATGGGTTGACCCGGCCCAATAAAATAGGTACGAGTTGGCCTTTTAAGGATAAATACACCTTCGGCTTTGGTTTCTTACTCTCTTTCCAATCTCGTGCCCGGTTTTGTTCTTTTTGCTTCGTTTTTCGTCCTTTTACGGATATTCGTTACCTGCACAAAACAATAACCAAAACACACATATACACTGTATTTTTTATCTGTTTTAGTCATTATTGGTTTTTTAGCTCGTTTTATTAGGTAAAAGGTATTTGTATTTAAGCACATACCAAAATCCCTCATACTAAGCTATTGCCGTGTCCTCACGCAATGTTATAAACACACTTAGAAAACCAAAAATTTCCACCCCCTTAGACTAATTACCTCGAAGAGTAGCTAAGTGTTCATCTAAGGGGAGTAAGAAATCACTAGTTTTGAAAAGCTCCCTGTTTTACCATTTATTATTATTATTCATACATGTCATAACTTTACGGAACAAGAAACACTAAAAGGATAAATTTATCGTCCTCGATTTTTCACTCGCCCTAAACCAAGCTTAAAAATGAAATCATTGTTAAATACAAGTTAAAATGCTAACACTACTCATAAATGCTAATTGTGTACACATAACTACTTTTTGCTCCTTTATTTCCTAAATCCTCTAAGAATTTTATTATTATCATTGGTGACAAATAAATTATGTCCTTACTCATATAAAGTAAGCCCGGTTTAGATCATAATTAGTTTGAAATCCTTTCCTAAAGAGACGATATGGTGAGAATAAGATCCACATTAAGGTTCTAATTTCGCACGATTTAGGGGTTATCCTTTTTAGATAACCCCAGAGTCCTATTTTTGGCTTTATTTTATGATTAGTGCAACATTAGTAAACCTCGGTCCTTTAAACAACTACTCATTCGGTATGAGAGGCGAACATGGTCCAGGAGGTCTTATTTCGACCACGGTGATCTTCGAACCTTGTTTGAAGGCTACCATATAGGTTGTGAGCTGGCATATATGTAGCAAACTTTTTCTCAGTTCGGATTATTATAACTATGTGCCTTATTTAGTAGACTGCAACATCGGTTGTGAGCGGCAAGTGGCAGTAAACTTTTTATCAGCCCTTGAGTTCTTTATTATATTATTACCTCAACCCATTTAAATGACTACTCATCAGTTGTGAGCAGGAAAGAGGTTGTGCCTTATTTCGGCTTTGGTTTATTTCTTAACTATATGATTATAGCCAAATTTTCAAGTCTGTGGTCTTGTTAACTACTAGACAACGGTAGCGAGCCGTCAGAATCAGTAGACTATATTCCCTACAAACCACTGACAAAAACTTGATGGTGTACCTTACTTTTCACCAGATGGAATCTCATACGAAGTGATTGAAACTATGAATCGCAAAAAACCTAGTGTATCTTTATTTATTCTATATTTATATAATGTTTAGTAGTTGGTAGGAGCAAAAAAACCACAATTAACATTTATGAGACTTAAAGAGTTCAACTACTCATATGTTTAGAATCATAAACTTATATATAACTATATCTCTTTCTAGTTCTTCGTAAATTTAAATTTTAATATAAGATCGCGAAGCTTAGTTCTTATCAACCAAAAGATTTGCATATTTAAAGTCTATCATGAAAAATTGCAAACTCTTGGCTTTTTCATGCTAGAATTCGCGTTTTAAAGCTTCTTGTATAAAAGACTAGCAAAAGCTTAAATTTATATAAGTTAAGGGGTAAGCTAGAGCGCAACATGCTCAATCAAGTCAAAATTTATTCCTTAAAAAGACAAAACAATGTATCAAAACACTTATTCTATTTTTGAAAATTATTAATTTTGGCATAGTTTTGCCAATTTTGGTGGAAAAATGAGGTTACGTGAAGACAAGGCAAATGAATGTAAGATCAAATCAAAAGATCCCCCCAAACTAGAACTACACATTGTCCTCAATGTGAGACTGTCACCCACATACTAATTTCAAGGCATAATCCTAATATAACAGGGATCTCTACACAAATCTAAAGCCGTTTATTAATTATGCTAATAGATAAACGTTAGTCAATAAGATCTAGGATCTCAGATTCCCATATATAAGCATGCGAAGGATTGAAGATCGAGTGGACGATGGACAAAACCATGAGCACGAGAGTCTTTAAAATCTGGGCAATCATGGACATAAAACACAAAACTTGAAACACAAGAAAGGAATAGGCGAGCCTCCTCACATCACACTTATTAATAAATATTAATATACTACTACTAAGGATAAGCATGGGTTTCCACCCATAAAGCGCTTGTTTTTGTGCGAGTCTCTAGCTTGACTCTCCCCATATCATCGTGATATTAGGGACAAAACACGTGGAAGAGCAAACTCCCATTGGACATTCATATGCCACCGGCTTTAGAGAAGAAAAATGAAAAGCAGAGATGCCGGGGTCAAAAATGATATCCTCACTCCCGGAGGAGAGAAGAAAAGGAGATTCCACCAGATAGGTGAAGTAAGGAAGAAAAATTCGGATAACATATGTGAAGGAAAGATAATGGCGATCCTCAAAGGTCAAGCTCACATATGTAGGAGAAAACTTTTCTCATGAATCCCGGTGTTGAAAACTTTTAAAAATAATCTTCAAATCATTAATATCACTTAAACTCCTCAGGTTATGATCAAGGAACACCTTCAGAGGGAGACTAAGTATAGTGTCATTACTAAGTAAGCTCTCAAGATAGAGTATATCTCCCTTTGAATCATGATAACCGTCTTCAATATCCATAGAAATATCAACATCAAGAAAAGCATCGATCTCATCAATATCGCCTCCCGGGTCGAAAATTTTGTCCTTGGTCATTAAATCATCAATTGGATCATTGTACAAAATTTTCTTCCAATCATTCGTTTTAGATTCCAAATAAAATAAATCATCATTGTCTTCTAGAGGTGGTTCATCGGTGAACCCCTCGAGAATGGAAACAACGCTTATCGTAGGAGTAGATGGATCTCGGTGAAGAAGAAACTCAATGTCGTCACCTAGGGCGAAAAACTCATCCTAATTAGAATCAAAAAGAGGTATGACTAGGAAAATCGACTCATTAAGGTTGGAATCATAAGAATCCTTGCACTCGATGTCCTCTAACACTTCATCAAAAAGAGGATTTACGTTACTAGAGAGGTATTCGACATCGAATTCGAAAAGAGGGTTCGAATAAATTTTCATATTATCTTCTGGAACGTCCTCATCGGATAGTGACTCGTCATCACTAGAGGTAAAATCGTCATTTAAATCAAAAAGAGGGTTAAAGAAAGTCATGGATTTTTCCATATAAATGTTAATGGGAGAGAAATCATCACACGAACGTAATTCTTGTAAGTCATTTGTAATTCTTAATTGAATTCAACACTAGACTTTATGAATTTGCAAACTTATTAATGACTTGCAAATTCTTAATAAGTTTAAGAAGTAATTCTTGATGGAATTTGCAAGTCATTAATAAGTTTGCAAGTCATTAAGAAGTAATGACTTGTAATTCTTAATGGAATTCAACAGCTAATTCTTAATGGAATTCCATTAAGAATTTGCAAGTCATTAATAAGTTTAAGAAGTAATTCTTCTATATTCTCTAGTTGATTCAGCTCTTCTTCCAAAGCTTGCTTTTTAACACCCCCATTTTTACATATAGCAGCGGAAGCTAATCTGGGGTATTACTTCAAGGGTACAACAGTCATAATCATAGAAAATGAATCAAAAGAGTCGTTTTTGAAAATAAGTTATCATTCATTATTTCTTCAGAGTTTTTACAAACGAGAGGTTTCCAGAATCTAAAATACAACATTTGAATGATAACGGTTTTTCCATCTTCGTGTCCTCGTCACTCCATGCCATTAGTTACCTGAGATAAAACATGCTAAAAAGTCAACACAAAGGTTGAGTGAAATCCATAGGTTTAAGTAATATAATTTGAATGCAAATGCGATATTTGGGTTACGTTGATATACACCCAGTATTGAAAACATAATTTATTATTGCCATTAGCTCATGAATCCGATGCCTTAGGTTATAATGATAATATTGCCCCTGCGGGCACCTTTGCCAAAATACCCGCGTGATTTCTAATGATGTGCAATTGGTTATCGTTACTGGATACACCAACGGGGAGTCCAACCCAAATATATATATTCACAACATTCGCGCTTACTACGGAGAGTAATTAACGGTTCATGATTATGGGGACTTAAAGGCAAAGCAGTTACTTAGGCAATAGTAAATTGAAATAGCATGTAGAAATAATTGCATTCATGTTTATAGCATGTATCTCCCTCGCGGGTTTATAAAAAGATTGAAATGCGAGGCTATGAACTCCCTGAACAGTTCTAGGAAATTGATAGTAATGTATAGGGAATGAATAGTTAACGGCTTCAAACGGCCCAATCACAGAACACACCTGGGTTAATATATGACAACGCTCAGTCTTAGTTGATTGAATATATAAGTTTTGGATATGAATGTTGGTTTTAATATAAAAATTATCATAACACCGTTCGGGCCATCAAGTTCAGAAGTAGTTCAGTAAACATTTGTGGAAGCTAAGGGCACTTTAAATCGTAAAACTCAACACTCAGAAAAAGTCATTCAGTACCAAGATTGAACTTATTAATATGAGCTCATCCTATTATTGTGGTATGTATGGTTCACGGGACATGATTTTGAAAGCACATCAATGATGAACTGCTATAAGGTTTAGAACATAAGCAGTTTTAAGCCTTTTATTCGTAATATCTGGAGATGTTAAGCACGAGGAGCGTTAATTAACGTTATGTATGGTCATTTTTTAATAGGCATTTTTTCTATACTTTTTCAAAAATGTTTAAATTTTCGCTGGGGTTTGGATAATTGCAAAGTAGACCTCTGGGTTTGCATTTTTACGACTTTGGTCTTCAACTTTTATTGATTTACTAAGTAAACCCTTGTAGTTTAAAAAAGTGACAGTAATAGACCCTATAGTTTTAACTTGATTACAATGACCACTTTTAGTCCTTTTAGTTATAGTTTATGAATTTACGATTTAATATACCCCTTGCATGGGATTATAATTACAAAACATGTCCAAATTGCCATGCAGATTAATTTAACATTTCAAATAGTTCATTTATAAGTTATAATAAAACTTAATATGAATTTTTAACATAACACAAGTTTAAATTAACGATTCGCTTTAGCTAAAAAGTAAAATGGGGTCAAATTAGGTTTTAAATGACAACGTTGCGGGTTTTTTTAAGGTCAAATTCTTTTGACTTATCAAAGCACTTATTTTAACATTATATAAGTCTATTAGGATATATTATAACTATCGTTTACAAGTTTAAGCTCATGTTTACGTAACAACATGAAAATTAGGGTTTCGGGTGTACGGTTTTGGATCAAAAAGGCATAACACTTAGTTTTTTGAGTTCAAAGCTTTATATTATGATTTTATCAAGATCATATGAACATTATGACATTATGAAAGTTAAAACCTAAGCTTAGAGAACTGGCGTTTGAGCTTATAGCTTGGAAACGGCTCATAATCGGGACTTTCGGCTTCGTTACGGTAGAGTACGGACCTCCCGGACTTTCGTTTCTTGGTTTCTTTTGCTTCCTTTCTGAACTTGAGCCTTCTTAAGATCACTTAGGATCTATTAGAGCAAAGTATTGCTTCTATATAAGGGTTATAGAGGAGGAAGTGAGGGATGAAGAAAAATGAAGACATATGTGCTCTATTTATTCCATTTGAAGGTATAAGAGTAAGCACGCTCATGATCTGGTTAGGAACATAGTAGGTCTAGAGGTGGATAGGAGGGTCTATAGGATGTGTTGGTTAGCTAGAAACTACGCTTGGATCTGTAGTTTTCTTCTTCTTTGCTAGCGCTATGATAGAGAAACAAGGATGCATGCGATGAATTTTATACAATATAAATGGAAGATATTTTGAAGAGAGGTGCTTGTAAGCAGCTAGGGAGGTAAGGTGCTTGTCATTGAGGTGCTTGGTTGCAAGAAAAATAGTTAAAATGGGTTATCTTGCAAGGGTTTTGGTTTCGGGTTCACTAGGGCTCATTTAGGGTTCGGGTTGAGTTTTCTAGCTAGTACTATATAACATATGATTCAGAAAGAACAGGTTACTGATCCTAGGACTTATATTAAGGATTATAATCAAGATTTGATAGGTGGTTTGAGTTAAAATGGGTAGAAAATGAGAAAACGGGTCAAAGTCACAATTAGGGCACAATTAGGGTTTTCTGGATTCGTTTCTTGTATAATTGAGGTAGAATGATGAAATGATAATGGATTATGATTGATAATGTTGTAATTTATGTTATTATAACTTATTTAAGTATTGGTTTAGGTTTACACAATGGATAAATACGAAGAAAAAGTCAAGGTTAGGAGAAACTAGCTCGGTTTTAGGGTTTAGGGTTTTGAATTAGGGTTTTGAGTGTAAAAAGATGTATGAAAGCTTATGAATGGAATATTTAGGGTTTATATATTGTATAATGAGTGTAGTAGCTTGTACACAAGTAGTGGTGAAGAAATTAGAATGAAAACGGAGGTAAAACGGCTATTTTAGAGATCATGCTTAATGACTTATGCATTGAGCTTTTAAGGACTTGTACTTTGATTTAAAGAGATTATATATTTCAAATGAGATGTTATATTACTTGTACATATGCTTTAGTAGCTTGTGCATTCATTTTAGGGGTTAATCTTTTCATGAGGTTAGGGTTTAGGGCATCCGATAATGGTTTAAAGCCCGATTTGATATGATGTTGCAAATGGTATCTTATAGGAATAATGTATCTTGTAATAATGATATTATGATATTGACTTGACATGTTATGATGTTTGCTTGACATATATGAAGATAGGATTGCCATATGTAGGTTGCCTTGAGCGTTAACTTAGTTTTGCAGATTTATGATATTGAGATATTGGCAAAGTATGTTGTAATAAAGCAAAAAATTCCCTATAACAGGTGAGTTCATATTATAACGGCTCGATTGTAAATCATCTAACTTAATAGATGGTATTTCATTTTATTGAAAATGCGGGTCTTTATGTCTCCACCCTTACAGAAATCTCGTCCCGAGATTTAATTGAACTTGAAGTGATGATTGAAAATAGATGAGGATATTTGGCACGAATTTCGTCTTCACGTTCCCATGTAAATTTTGGTCCTCTTTTAGAGTTCCATCGTACTTTGATTATAGGAATACGACTTCGCTTGAGTTGCTTGATTTCACGGTCCATAACTTCTACTGGTTCTTCTACAAAGTTGAGCTTGTCGTCGAGTTGAAGTTCTTTCATTGGAATAACGAGAGTATTGTCGGTATGTAGGATAAACACCTTCTGAGAATTTGAACGTGGAAAGTATTGTGGATACTACTAAGCTTTTCAGGAAGCTTTAGTCTGTACGCCACTGGGCTAATAACGTTTCAGACATTTTGAATGGTCCAATTGTATCGTGGATAAGCTTTCCTCGTTTTCCGCATCGAAAGATACCCTTGCCGAGGGTGATACTTTCACATAAACCCGATCGCCAACTTGAAATTCTAAAGGCTTCCGTCTTATATTGGCATAACTTCTTTGTCGGTCTCTGGCAGCTTGTAAGCGTTGATGAATTTGTACGATCTTTTCTGTGGTTTCATGAATTATTTCTGGTCCTGTAGATTGAGATGATGGGGAATCTCAAACTCCTCTTCTTTTTTTGGCCAGCCGTAAACAGGTGATCTAACTTTCGATCCATAAAAGTGCTCTTTCGTAACGGTGTAAGCTTGATATTGGCAAGAATAATGTTATTGTACGAAAATTCTACCAATCGTAAATGTTTATCCCATCCTTTTCCGAAATCTATGACACAAGCTCGTAGCATGTCTTCGAGTGTTTGGATGGTTATTTCACTTTTCCATCGGTTGGTTGATGTGTTGTATATGTCTCATGAGTACCTAAAGCATTTTGCAATGGGACTGCCAGAATCGGATATGTGAATATGATATCACGATCCGAGATGATAGAGATGGCACCCATGTCGAGAGACTATTTCTTTGATGTATAACCTTGTAAGAGTTTCCATACTATCAGTCGCTCGAATGGGTATGAAATGAGATGATTTGGTAAGACGATCGACAATGACCCAGATGGTATCATGTCCAATTGAGGTTTTGGGTAGTTTTGTAACGAAATCCATTGTTATTCTTTCCCATTTCCACATAGGAATTTTCGGTGTGTACAATAAGCCGGATGGCCTTTTGACATTCTGCTTAACTCTAGAACATGTCAATATTTGCCCAAAAGTATTCTGCGGAGTGATGCCTTCAGTTAGGCCACCAATAGAGTTCCTTTATATCATGGTACATTTTATCGAACCCAGGACGGGGTGAATAGAATATTTGGATTTATGAGACTCGTGCATGATTAAGTCTCTTAAACCGCCAAAAAGTGGTAACCAGCTTCGGTTTTTGATACAACGAGTTCCATCAGGACGAATTTCAAATGATTTGTCCATTCCGCGTAGGTTCTCGTTTTTGACATTTTCTTCCTTGAGGGCTTCATTTTGGGCTTCGAGAATTTTGTGATAGGTAATTTTGGTTGCTATGAACGGTTAAGATTAATGCTCTGACTCGGAGGGGTTTGATTCGTTTCTTTCGACTTAAGGCATCTGCTACAACATTTGCCTTTCCGGGATGATAACAAATTTCACAATCATAATCTGCGAGTAGTTCTAACCATCGGCGTTGCCTCATATTCAATTCTTTTTGACGAAGAATATGTTGAAGGCTTTTGTGATCAGTGAAAACTGTACACTTTGTACCGTATAGATAGTGTCTCCAGATTTTAAGAGCGAATATTACTGCTCCTAATTCAAGATCGTGAGTAGTATAGTTTTCTTCATGAGGTTTGAGTTGTCGAGATGCATAAGCAATGACTTTTTCTTGTTGCATTAGTACAACTCCTAACCCTTGAAGAGATGCATCACAGTAAAATTATCGTTTCCTTCTGGTAATGCTAAGATTGGTGCTTCACAGAGTTTTTGTTTAAGGAGTTGAAAAGCTGATTCTTGTTCTTCGCCCCAGATATAACTCTTGTTTTTCTGGGTTAATTTAGTCAAAGGCTTTGCAATCTTTGAAAAACCTTCGATAAATCTTCGATAATAGCCGGCGAGTCCTAAGAATTGACGTACTTCTGTGGGTGTAGTGGGAGATGTCCAATTCTTAACGGCTTCGATTTTGGCAGGGTCAACATGAAGTCCTTGATTATCGATGAGATGACCAAGAAATTGCACGATATGTATCCAGAAATCACATTTAGAGAACTTGGCATACAATTTCTCTTTTCGGAGTAATTCCAAGATTATTCTGAGATGACTTGCATGTTCTTCTTCGTTGCGAGAATAGATAAGAATATCATCGATGAACACAATTACAAACTTATCCAGATAAGGTTTACAAACACGATTCATGAGATCCATGAATACAGCAGGTGCATTTGTTAAACCAAATGGCATGACTTGAAATTCATAGTGTCCGTATCTCGTTCTGAAAGCAGTCTTAGGAATATCTTCTTCCCTTACTCTCAGTTGATGATAACCTGATCTTAAGTTAATTTTTGAGTAAACACTTGAACCTTGAAGTTGATCGAATAAGTCAGCGATCCTTGGTAATGGATACTGATTCTTTATGGTAAGTTTATTCAACTATAGGTAATCGATACACATTCTGAAAGATCCGTCTTTCTTTTTAACAAATAAGACAGGAGCTCCCCAAGGCGATGTACTTGGTCGAATGAAACCTCGGTCGGTTAGTTCTTGAAGTTGGTTAGATAACTCCTGCATTTCTGAAGGAGCTAATCTATAAGGTGTTCGAGCTATAGGTGCTGCTCCGGGGATTAAGTCGATTTGGAATTCTACTTGGCGAACGGGAGGGATACCAGGTAGATCTTCAGGAAAGACATCTGGAAATTCTTTGACTACGGAAATGTCTTCGAGTCTCTTCTCGTCTGTTTTCTTTTCCATAACTTGGATCATAAAAACTTGGCAACCTCGGGATATATATTTTTCGGTTTTTATACAGGATATGAGATTTAGTCGAGTTTTACTTCGATCACCTCGAATGATTAGAGTTTCACCGTTGATAGGAATGTGAACAACTTTCTCGTCACAGAGAATTTTGGCACGATATTTGGATAACCAGTCCATACCAATGACTACGTCGAAACTACCAAGTTTAATTGGCATGAGATCGATTTCAAAAGGTTGATTTAGCAAAGTTAGAGTGCAGCCTTTAATAACAGTGTTTGTGCTTACTAAGTTTCCGTCAGCCATTTCGATATTATAAAAGGTATCTATTGTAATAGACGGAATATTTAGCATAGAGGCAAGCGATAAGGATATAAAACTTCTATCAGCTCCGGAATCAAATAATACCCTGACTAAATGCTGATTTAGGAGAAACATTGTTAGGATCTGAAACTAGATAGATCTTCTATCCTTTGTGGTTGTATAGTACTTATGTAATCACAAGTATATACGTGAGAGATTCTAACAATTGTTTAGGCGGAAACTAAACAATGCAATATAAAGAAGAATAAATATAAATAATGATCCTCTATGGATCTCTCTATTGATAATAAAAATGTTTTTGTAATTCGTAATCGGTATAAAACCCTAATGCTAAAGGTTTCTTTTATAGAGAAGAAACCCTAAATTGCTAAACAAGATTCCTAAAATTACGTAAGAGATATACATCAATCTCTTCCTAAAAACGCGTAATATCAATCTCTTCCTAATTTATCTCATTCCTATCTTTATGAGATAACTCTAGAATATATCTATAATTCCTGCATACAATAATCACGTCTATAAATAAGATCAGCAGATTCTATATCTCTGTCAGCAGAAATGAGAACATGACCAGCAGAAACATAATCAGCAGAAATCACTTAATGCCGCCAGCAGAAACGAAAATCTCTACCAGCAGAAACGACACTTAGTCGTCTTCAATTATTCCCAACAATCCTCCCCTAAACTTGGTTTTGACTCCGTTAATTCCAAGTTTCTAGATAGATCTTCTCGAAGTAAGAGGATTGAGGAGCAGCAGGAACAAAGTAAGCAGCAGCAGCATAAACCAGCAGATACAATGTAACCAGCAGCAACACTACAAGCAGCAGAAACTGTAGAAGCCACAGCAGCATCAAAGGAAACAGCATGAACTCGATGAACAGCAGAATCAAATGAGGCAGCAACATCAAAGAACAGCAGCTTCCAGTCTTTGCAGCAACATAAGTAGATTTGATAAGCCTTTACCAAGTAGCTACTCACTCTTGGGCTAGTTGATACTTTGGTGAAAACAAACACCCTGGTGTAACAACAACCAGTCCAATTTCTCAGAACGTGAATCAAGGGTGAATTGGAATACCCTAACAGTTTTTGGCAAACCGTCACAGCCATACAACGGATTTGAGACGTCTTTACCTGTAGCCGTTTGCTCAGGACTAGCCAACTCTTCATACACAGAGTAATATGGTGAGTCGATAACCATACAATTTTTAGTAAATTGTCAACTATCAACGGATTTGAGAAAGTCTTTACCATGAGCCGTTTGCTATGGACTAGCCACTTTTCATCCAAAGAATATGGAAAGTGATAACCATCCAGTTTTGGGTAACCTGGCAACCATCAACGGATTTGATAAAGTCTTTACCAAGAGCCGTACCCTCTTGGACTAGCCACTCTTTGTTACAAGAACATGGTGAGTGAAGGCCATAGGATTTTTAGCAAACCCTTACAGCTATCAACGGATTTGAGAAACACACCAAAGCCGTTTGCAAAGGTGAGCCAGACTCTTTCTTGGGTGTTAGCCATGGTGAGCTGAAAACCATTTGTCGTGCAGTGCAAGCACTAACACCAAAGGTATACAACACTATATCTAAGAGTATATATGTTTTTTTTTAAAATAATGCAACTAAACTATTGAAGCAAATACAAACACGAACGCAGAAACAACTTACATAGGAGCAGATGCAAGACATGCATATGATTGCCGTAAGCCAGTATGGACCGTCTGAATAATATTCCCAGCAACAACAACATCCCGACTGTATGAGGGTGGAACTGTGAGCCTGTGGCGTAACATCCGTTCAAGAAGTGTTGTCCGGATAGGATAGAATTTGTCTACAAACATATACACAGTCTTCCCATTCGTTAAATCCAGGACATGAACAGAGCTCTTGGGATACAACTTCCAGCTACTCACAATCCATTCATCTTGTGTACGCCAAAAATCTTCCACGTCATCCGAATGAAGTGACTGACACAACATATTCACATCCCTCCAGAGGTCTAAACCAATGTTTACATCTGGATTTAACCGAAAGTACCTATTCATCCGTCGTCGCAAAAGAAGAATATCCTCACGATAAACATGAGGTAGCAACTGTTTCAAGTAGGTAAAGTACTTTCGCCGCCTGTTCTGCTGATAATAAACATGAATATAACTGTTACCAGGCGGGCAACTCACCATCTCCCAATCTTTAAATTCACCATATGGAAGAGGAGGAATATAATTCTCCATGTCATCATCACTCTCACTCTCAGAACTGAAAAAATCCTCAACAGGTTTATCCCATAGGCAGTCATCACTCCTCACCCCAAGATGTTTACGACGATTCCGAGGAGGAGAAGAGGCATAATCAGAAACAGTTTCCACCTTAACCCGTGGATCAACAATCTCATCATCAGGAAGCTTGTCCACCAACACAACACCATCACCCGAAATAGACTTACCCCGAAAGATAATCTCAGCAAGCACTTCATCATCCGAGTCAGGGTCAGCAGCAACTCGAGACATACCAATCTGCTCTTCCTCATCACTTTCAAGGAAAAAGTCATTAATACCTCCTGATGTGGATTCAAACAAAACATCAATTGGTATGTGATCAGTAGAGACATTTGACGGGGAAGAACTAGCAGCAGAATCTGCAAACGGTGAAACTCCAATCTCACGGCGTGAACCAGCAGAATCCAAAGCTGCTGTAGTGGGGACAGTAGAGTCAATACCTGTAGCATCAAATGTACCACCAGCAGGATTGGAAGCAGCAGAGCCAGCCATTGGAGTAGCTGAGGCAGCAGGATTAGAGCTACCACCACCAGCAGAATCAGGATCATCAGCAGTATGAGTTGTAGCAGCAGGAACACTAGCTGGCTGTGAAGAAGCACGTTCAACCCTTTGTCTCTTAGAAGGAGGCTCAGTAATGGCAGGCTTGGGTCGAAACAGGTTGTACTGAGCACTCAACAAGCGATCCTTTTCAAGGCGTCTACAAATATACTCGTACTCTTCAACCAACTGTTTTTGATTCATAGCCTTGACGTCTTTCATTGTGATGGTACCATTATGAGCTGCACACCATTGATTTTTAACCAAGTTGCGCATCAGCTGTGTGACCTCAGATTTCTTCAATGGCTTACCCTTGAGAGCTCGATACCGTAAATCTGCCAAGGCTCGCTTCTTCCGTTCCTTAACAGCAGTCATGCGCTCAATAAAGTTCCCCTCGTTTACATCAGCGCCCAACAATTCTTTTGCCAATGCAGGATTAGAGCCAACTTGCATCATCAAGTTCAACCAGTCTGTTTCTGTCATACGCATCATGAGATCGTCTAATTCCTTTGCGCGCTCTTCAGAAACATTTTGCAAGTCTTCCTGAGCCAAATCCTCAGCCCGTAACCGTTGAACCAACCGCTCACTAGCCTGTTCTTCTTCTAAGCGTTGCCTGGCTTGTGCATCCTCTGCAAGAAACTCAGCAGGTATATCCAAATCAGGCATAGGAGCCTTTCCCTTATCAGCAGCAACAGATGGACCAGCAGGTTCAGTGACTGCTGTGTGAGGAAGAACACCAGCAGAAAGGGTAGCTTGAAACTGCTCAAAGGCTGGAGTGGAAAACTCTGTCCTGGCACGTCGATAAGCAGACCGCTTACGCCTTAGAGGAACCTCCTCCTCTTCTCGTTCCTCCACATCCTCAGAAGGAACAGCAGGTTGATCATGACCTAGAGCTGTAGATGCCATACGAGATAATCCATCGAGGTCAATATCATCCTGAACATCCACATCCCCTTCCGCTGCTGAGGCATCAACCACCAACCGTGTATCCCTCAACTGTTTAACCGTTTTCTCCAACTTCTTGACTCTGGAAACAAGAGTCAAAATAGCACCCCCCATTATCTTCTTCGACTTTCCCAGCTCAGTTTCCAAGGAGTCAATACGTCCCATACACCTGTCAAGCTTTGCAGATAAACTAGTTAGAAGAGCAGGGTCCTCTGCCCTACCAGCAGCATCGGCTGTTGGTGTAGGAGCATCATCGGGCCGAACAGGTGACTCCTCATGGAATCCACCATGAGTGGTGTCATCTTCCATGGAAATGACATTATCAAGGTCCTCAGGCTCAAGATAGTTGTCAGGCCTAGGTTGGGGACCAAAGATAATGGGTTCCACAAAGTCAGGGTCAACATAACCATGGGGTCTGGGCTGTGGGCCAAAAAGAATTGGTTCAATAACATCAGGGTCCACATACCCAGCTGGTCTAGGTTCAGGGCCAAACACTAAGGGCTCCTCAAAGATGAAGGTCTGAGCAGGCGGGGTAGGTGGAGACGCAGGCACAGGAGTAGGATCCCTAATGGGAGAATGTTCAGGAACATAAGGCCATGGTCTCCAGTCATTAACAGGTGAGACAGGGTTAGGGACAACCCATTCTGTCTCAGGAATGGTAGGTGAAGGAGAGGGTGGTCTCTCAGATACAGGCTGCCTCTCCGGTGTGGGTTCCCTAACAGGGGAAACCGGAGGAGAGTGAGGTACAAGGTGTGCCTCAGCTGCACTACCAGCAGCTTCATTGGTAGCAACATTATCCTCAGCAGCAACATCATCACCATCAGCAGCATCATTGCCAGCAGCAGCAATGGCAAGCATGGGGGTTGTCAATGGTATTGGCTGATGGTATGTGCTTAATTACACATACCTTTTGCCTTTAAAAACGAGCTAAAATAACCAAAAACAGACTTAAAATGCCAAATATATGCTTGTTTTGCTAATTGTATTGTGCAGGAACGGATATCTAAGAAAAGGATGAAAAACGAAGCCAAATCGACAAAACCAGACTCGGAATGGAAAAGCAAGAAAAAGACAAAGTCAAAGTCCAAGCCCAAGCCTGAAAAAGTCAACCCAAGTCAACCCCGACA
>BQNB010095656.1:0-25815 GCA_026074375.1 Tanacetum coccineum
ACAAATGCCACATTCTGCGTGCTAGAGGATGATGCAGTAGAGCCTTTTACATCATTCTTAAATACTCTTAGATTATTATATAGATCATTAAAGCTGAGACTCTCCACTCCTGGCTTGGTCCTCATGATTAAGGAAATTTGAGACCAGGCAAAAGGTAGAGATCTAAGGAATTTCTGATTTGCATCCTCAGTGGATACACCTACACCATGAATCTCTAATTGACTCAGAAGATTTTGAAACCTGTTATAGCCTTTATGTAGTCCTTTCGAGTTTGATACCGAGAAACCTTCAAACTGTTGCTTCAGAATATACTTCTGCATCTTCTTTGATTCATCATTTCCACCAAATCTAGATTTGATGGCTTCCCACATCTTTTTAGCATCAGTCATTTTATGAAATTTAGCAAGATGATCTTCTGGTAAAGCCATAAGCAAAGTGGTCCTTGCTTTTCTTTCTCTTTCTCTGGCTAAGATTTCTTCTGCAGTCCTTAGAGGCAGAACCTTGATTTGACCTTGTGTATCTGTGGTGATTGATACACGACCATTCTCATTTTGTATAACTTCCCAGATAGGATAGTCTGTATGGGCCAAATAATGTTCCATTTTCATGGCCCATATGTCATATTCTCCCTTTTTGAGAATAGGAAGTTTGATGGTTAAAACAATGTGAGGAGTTTGTTGTGTTGGTGTTTGTGATGATGGTAGTGGTGGTGGTGGTGGTGGAATTTTATCTTGTGATCCAGACATGATTAGTTTTGTAAGATAGAGATTTATAACTGGTTTTTGTTCTTCTTACTCAGAGTTTCTCACAGGCTCTAATACCACTTGTGAGTCCCAAACTGAATAGATCTTTACAGCCTGCTAAGGGTGATAGCCAACTTGTATAAATACAGATTTTCTATAGAGAAAACATTGACTATGAATACTTATTGTATATGCGAAATCTACACAATAGTATTAAGAAGAACAATGAAGAACTAAACTTTGATTTCTATTAATCTGTTAAAGAGTTACAGATTACTAACTATAACTATCGGTACTAAGTATATACCTAACGGTACTAAGTTAGGAATGTATATTTCCCAACAAATGCCTTAGCCGACCTTGGTGCTAGCATTAACCTTATGCCATATTCGCTATATGCCAAATTATCTCTCGAAACTCTTAAAATGCATATCTCTTAAACGGTACTAACTATTTTATACTAACGATACTAACTAACTGAGCAGTACTTAACACTTTGTACTGTCAGTACTAACTATAATTATCGGTACTAAGTATATACCTAACGGTACTAAGTCAGGAATGTATAATTCCCAACAGTATGTAAAGATACATAACTATTATACTATTATATAAATAACTTATGTTATTTACCACTGGGTTGTTAACAGAGTGATGTCTTCTCCCAACCACCCTACTTCCAATATTGAGGATAATTTTTCCTCTAACTTTCTGGACTATATCCCTGCTTCCCCGGACTATTTCCCAGTTTCACCGGGAAATACTTCTTCTGAATCTTCAAATAACTTATTTGGTTTAGTTCCAATAGTTTCACCAACTCTTTCACTTTTTCATAATGACCCCTATATGAAGGTCATGCAAGCATATTATGCTAAAGAATCACCTATTCCACCGCCAACTATTGTGCCTCCATCTCTGATACTATCTCCAATGTTTAATCCTCAAGAATTCTTCCGACCAGAGGAATTATTGCCACCTAAGAAACGAGGTCGTTCCTGATCATCCTCTTCTACTTCTGCCCTACCTCAAGCATTTGAGATAGGAGAAAGCTCTCGTAAGACAAATCTGGAAGGTCACGAGGAGCAAATTGAGGAAATTTTGAATCACCTAGATGAACTCTCTCTTGACCGCATTGAATACATGGAAGACAAAATAGAAGGTCTTGGAAAAGGTTAAGGTGATCATCAAACCAAGATTTGACAAATCTAGAAAATGAACTCCTAGAGGATCGTGCTCAAATTGCTTGATTTCAAAGGAAAAAATGGGAAATAACAAACCAAGATTGCTCTTGCTCGCTTTAGGATTGCTAATTAGAACAATCCATCGAAGATTCCAGGTATTTGTCACCTAGCAATAAGGAAAGTCTTATGGAAGCAAATCTTAATGAAACACCAAAAAAAAAACCGTAAGGAAGGACCATAGGACTACTAGATTAGATTCTAGTTATAGCTTTTGTTAGAACCTAGCCACGGGATGTGTGGTATAAATAATAACACTTGTCAAATTTTGACTATGTAAAGTATGAAGGCAAGTTGTTCATGATATAATACAATGGCGATCCCGTTATACCTTGTTGTTTTATAATACCATCCTAATACAATTTCTCATATATCGTTATCTCTGTCTTCTTCATTATGAATCATACCGTGACTCCTAGAAAATGAACTAATAAGTCAGATGCTTGTTAGAATTCATATCAAATAAGTATCTATGATATCACTATTGTGACAATGTTTATTTTTGAACTTTAAGCATTTTAAGGAAAGACTCGTGATATCATTCTTATTACGTGTTATCTTATGTTGATAGAATGCCTCCCAAAAAGGACATCAACATCTGAAGCATCAGCCATGACTCAAGCTGCCATCAGGAAACTAGTTGCTGACAATGTTATCGCAGCTCTGGAAGCACAAGCTACAACAATGGCAAGTAATAACAATCCTAATAGGAACACTGGACCTACTAGAACTCCTGTAGTGAGAAAGGGAAACTATAAGGAGTTCATAAGCTGTCAACCTTTCTACTTCAATGGTACAGAAGGAGTTCGTTGCTCATTCGCTGGGTTTTTTAAAATCTGACTGAATACAGGTTTTTTCTCGTAGCAACTGGTCTTGCCGAGGGGGAAAACAAAGTGACATTTGCTACAGGTACCCTGACTGATGACGCCTTGTCCTGGTGGAATGCATACGCCCAACCTATTGGAATAAAACAAGCCAACAAGATCACTTGGAATGAACTGAAAAGGCTCTTAACAAATAAGTATTGTCCTCGAACCGAACTGTAAAAGGAAATGATCTTAAAACTTACTTTAGAAGATTCCAGGAATTAGCAGTCTTATGCCCGAACATGGTGCCAAACACAGAGAAACTCATGGAAGTTTTCATCGGTGGATTACCCAGAAGTATTAAAGGAAATGTTACTGCTTAAAAGCCTCAAACTTTGGAGGAATCCATTACTATAACTCAGAAGTTAATGGATCAGGTAACAAAGCACAATTCTATGCAAGGAACCAATGATCAAAAATGAAAGTTTGATGATATAAGGAACACTAACAACAACAACAACCCCAATAATTGCATCAACAACTACCAAAACAACCACAGCAAGTGCAACAATGATTACCGTCAACAGCAGAATAAAAGACAGGAAACCTTCAGGTCTTATGCTGCCACCCCAACTGAAAATAGTGGGTATACTAGAAACTGTCCCTTGTGTAAGAAAATGACATCTACATCTCAATGGGGACCTTTTCACGTCAAGTGTTTTCGTAGACTTGCAAAGGGGTTGGGTCATTTGACCAGAAACTGCAGAAACAAAGGACCAGCCACTAGAAGCAATCAGTAACCAGTATTAGTAATTTGTCATGCCTGTGGAGAGAAAGGGCATTACAATTATCGGTGCTCAAAGGCAAACAACAGTTCCTATGGAAGAGCATACTTGCTAAGGGACAAGAACACTCATTGAGACCCGAACGTAGTCACGGGGTAGTTCCTTCTTAATCTAAATCTTGCTAGAGTATATCGATTCCGGAGAAGAGCAGATAATAGTTTTTTGTATCACTTATCTCTTGCTTCTATGCTTATACTATCCTACAATTTTACTAGATACCACTTACGATATGTATTGGCCAATGGAAATTTTAGTTGGTAATACCGTTATTATTGTGCAACCCTGTTATGTTAAAGAACTTTTGAAATTGAGCTTATGCCAATTAAATCGGTAGTTTCGACGTTTGTCATTGGTATGGATTGGTTTTATCCAAGTATCATGCCTTGAATTATTTGATGACGAGAAAAGTTGTCCACATCACAATCGACGGTGATGATAACTTTGAATCATCCAAAGGCTGATCTAAGTAAATCCCGACTAAGACTCATATCCTATATAAAAACAGAAAAAAAGGTATATTATCCAAGGATGTCAAGGTTTTCATAGCCCATCAAGGGAATGGAAAAGAAGTCAGACGACAAAACGTTTTTGGAAGACATACCAGTAGTCAGAGAATTTTCGGAAGTTTTTCCTGAAGATCTACCTGGCTTACCTCCAGTTTGCCAAGAAGAATTTCAAATCGATCTAATTCTAAGAGCGACACATGTAGCTCGAGCACCTTACAGATTACCTCCTTCCGAAATGCAGGAATTATCTAACCAACTTCAAGGAGTTAGCGAAAAGAAAGAGGTTTTGTAGACCAAGTTCTTCGCTTGGGGAGCTCCAGTCTTATTCTGTTTAAAAGGAAAAAAAACGGTTCTTTCAGGAATGTGTTATCGATTACGGGACGTTGAAATAAACTTTACTGTAAAGAATCGTTACCCATTACCCAGGATCGATGACTTATTTGACCAACTTCAAGGTTCGAGTGTTTACTCGAAAATTGACTTACGATCATGTTATCATCAACTGAGAGTAAGGGATGAAGATATTCCCAAGACTGCTTTCAGAACGAGGTACAGACACCATGAATTTCGAGTAATGCCATTTGGTTTAACTAACGCACCTGTTGTATTCATGGATCTCATGAAT
The DNA here is from genome assembly GCA_026074375.1 of Tanacetum coccineum. Lineage (NCBI taxonomy): Eukaryota > Viridiplantae > Streptophyta > Magnoliopsida > Asterales > Asteraceae > Tanacetum > Tanacetum coccineum. The sequence goes on from BQNB010095656.1 coordinate 4,764, forward strand.
CGTGTGTGCAAACCATACTTGGATAAATTTGTGATAGTATTCATCGATGATATTCTCATCTACTCTCATAACAAAGAAGAACACGCAGATCATCTGAGAATAATATTGGAATTACTCAGAAAGGAGAAATTATATGCCAAGTTCTCTAAGTGTGATTTCTGGATCAGTATAGTATAATTTCTTGGACACTTAATTTATAGTCAAGGACTTCATATTGACCCCGCCAAGATTAAAGCAGTTAAGAATTGGGCATCTCCTACTACACCCACAGAAATACGTCAATTCTTAGGACTTGTCGGCTATTATCAGAGATTTATCAAGGATTTCTCAAAGATTGCAAAGTCTTTGACTGAATTAACCCATAAAAACAAGAAGTGTATCTGGGACGAAGACCAAGAGTCAGCCTTCCAACTGCTAAAACAAAAGTTGTGTGAAGCTCCAATCTTAGCATTACCAGAAGGAAACGATGACTTTGTCGTTTACTGTGATGCATCTCTTCAAGGTCTGGGAGCAATATTAATGCAAAAAGAAAAAGTTATTGCATATGCATCCCGACAACTCAAACCTCATGAAGAAAACTACACCACACATGATCTTGAATTAGGAGTAGTAGTGTTCGCCCTAAAAATTTAGAGACACTATCTGTATGGCACAAGGTGTACTGTGTTCACTGATCATAAAAGTATTTAGTATATCCTTAATCAGAAAGAGTTGAACATGAGACAACACCGTTGGTTAGAATTTCTCGTAGATTACGATTGTAAGATTCGCTACCATCTTGGAAAGGAAAATGTTGCAGCAGATGCCTTAAGCCGAAAGGAACGAATCAAACCACTTTGAGTTAGAGCATTAGTCATGACCCTTCACCCAAAATTACTATCACAAATTCTCGAAGCCCAAACTAAGGCAATCAAAAGAGAGAAAATCAAAGCTGAGAACCTACGAGGAATGGGCAAAGCATTTAAAGTACGTCCTGATGGAACCCGATGTATCAAGAATCGAAGTTGGTTACCACTTTTTGGTAATCTAAGGGACTTGATCATGCATGAATCCCATAAATCGAAATATTCCATTTACCCAGGGTCCGACAAGATGTATCAGGATCTAAAGAAACTCTATTGGTGGCCTAACATAAAGGCAATCATCGCTGAGTATGTTTGCAAGTGTTTGACATGCTTTAGAGTTAAAGCAGGATGTCAGAAGCCATTCGGCTTACTAATACAAACAGAGATTCCTACATGGAAATGGGAAAGAATAATGATGGATTTCGTTACAAAACTACCCAAAACATCAAATAGACATGACGCAATTTGGGTCATTGTAGATCGCCTTACCAAATCAACACATTTCATTCCCATCAAAGCAACCGATAGTATGGAAACTCTTACAAGGTTGTATATAAAGGAAATAATCTCACGGCATAAAGTGACGATATCCATCATATCAGATCGTGACAGTCATTTCACATCCAGATTCTGGCAGTCAATGCAGAATGCTTTGGGTACTCAATTAGACACGAGTACGACATATCATCCCAAAACTGATAGACAGAGTGAAAGAACCATCCAAACACTCAAAGACATGCTTCGAACCTGTGTTATAGATTTTGGAAAAGGATGGGAGAGACACTTACCACTGGTAGAATTTTCTTACAATAATAGTTACCATGCCAGTATTAAGGCAACACCATTCGAGGCACTTTATGGTCGAAAGTGTCGATCACCTGTCTGTTGGGCTAAAGTTGGAGATGTTTAACTCACAGGACCAGAGATAATCCATGAAACCACCAAAAAGATAGTGCAAATTCGACAACGCTTGCAAGCTGCAAGAGACCGACAAAGAAGTTATGCCAATGTAAGGCGAGAGCCTTTAGAATTTCAAGTTGGAGACCGTGCTATGTTAAAAGTGTCACCTCGAAAAGGCGTCATCCGATTCGGAAAGGGAGGAAATCTTAACCCCTGGTACATTGGACCATTTAAGATCCTTAAAAGGGTCGGCCCAGTGGCATACACACTTGAGCTTCTTGAAGAACTCAGTAATGTCCATAATACTTTCCACATTTCTAATCTAAAGAAATGCCTATCTGACGAATCCTTGGTCATTCTAATGAAAGAGCTTCGGATCGATGACAAACTTAACTTTATGAAAGAACCAATAGAAATTATGGATCAAAAAGTCAAGCAACTGAGACAGAGTCGTATTCCTATAATTAAAGTAAGATGAAACTCTAAAAGAGGACCAGACCATATTTACGTTAGGATTGTGAAGATCAAATTTGTGCTAACTAAGTATCCACATTATTTTCAAACATCACTTTCATCATCCAACTAAATCTGTGGGAGGGATTTCTATTTAAGTTGGGAGACTATAAAACCCACCCAATTTGCTTCATTGTAAGTCTACTTATTAATTAGTACACCATTTTCATGGGAATATTTTTGCTTTATTCCATCCATAATGTAACGTAACTTACATTACAAAAGTAAACGAGCTAACACAACCTACCAATGCAAATTTCATCAACCTCCATCACCACCCTTGCTCACCAAGCAAACAAATACTCCCTCGTCACCCTTTGTTAACCGAACCCCTCTCACATTCTTACACCTCTTTAAGCTACCCTCCTAGCTCTCCTTAGTCACCTAGTAAAACCCTTGGCCACTACTCCAAGTTTACTTGGCCACCACCCTTCAAACTTGGCTACTACTCCTTCCCTAGCAATATATATACACGCATACATCACACACTTTCAATTCACCAGTAAAACTTCATACAACTTCAAAATAATGATCTAACCAAGCCATAGAAGACTAATAAAAAAGTATAAACCAAATATAATCCAAGTAACAAGAGGAGAAGTCCTTGATTCAAGGTTTCAGTTCTCATTTGCTCATTCAATCCATTTCACCATCTTTGATCCCATTTGTGTACTTGTAAGTCCTATAACTCATTCCATAAGCTCTTACATCATTATAGATCATGTTTAAGCTTTGTTATAATCATTTGATCAAGCTAAATCATTCATTTGGTTTTCCTAAACCAAACCGTGCCCTAAACGCACCCTAAAACCCTAATAAGCTATTTTCGTAAAACCTAAACCCTAAAAGCCATAAGCTGATATTTTAAGCTATTCTTATAAGCTCTTTTATCATTTCTATAAGCTTAAAAACTAATCTTAAAGCCTTAAACCCATCGGGTTAATCTTTTTAAACCAAACGAACCCGTTTTGATTTTTAAGCTAATAAGCTCTTTTAATAAGCTATAAGCTCATAAAAGTTACTTATTTTTTGTTTATAGTAATAAGCTATAAGCTGCAAATCCATTTCTAAATCAAAAATATCAATATTATGGTTTTTTGACTTAATTCGCAAAAGGTTTCATGCAAAGGGGTATATATTGTAAATTTATGAAACTTATAAACTAGAGGGGCTGAAAATGTAATTTTCCAAAAGTTAAAACCACAAGGGCCTGTTTTGCCATTTTTGAAAGTTAAAGGTTAAAAAGTTATAAACTTATATATAAAGGATAAAAAGTGTAAATTAATATATACCAAGGGTATATATTGTCATTTTTGTATTCTTAAAGGTATAAAATGTAATATTTTTATATTAATGATAAAAATATATTTAAATATTATAAGACTCGATTTTATTAAAACCCGACACATTTGTCGTTATCATTTATCGATCGAAACACTATAAAATAATTATGTTATATATTTAACATAATTTATCATCCACTAGCTTTTGAAGAAACCTAAAAATGATAAAATCTTATCATTTATTAAACTATAAACGTCATCACGTGTACTTAGGGTGTTTCATGGTGTGAGGGGCTTATTTGGGTAGAGTTTTGACGATGTTGCTGGTTTACAGATTTAAAAGTGTCATAGCTCTCAAAAGTTTAATACATGGAACCGATGGATTTTTGATAGCTCCGAAAACATTGATACGATGTTTTCTCAAAGTAATAAACCAAAACCATTTACGTTAAATTTTATGGAATAAAGTTTTGAAATAATCAGACTAAGACTTGACATATTACCACATGTTGCGTGACGAGGCTGTTTACTTCCATTTGAATTAAATTTCAAATCAATCAACTACCTTGATAAGGTGAGTTCATAGTCCCACCTTTACATATTTTCTAAACTCCGTGGGGAGATACATGCTATAAACCATGAATACAAGTATTTTCCAACTGTATGCTATCCTGATATAATATTGCCTAAGTTTGCCTTCACTGCCATTATTTCTTAACCATGAACCATTAGTCACTTGCGAGTGAATGCGAATATTATGGATAGATCTATTAGGGGTGACGACTCCCGTTAGTGTACCCGTACATGGGGTAACCAAACACACTATATTTGAGAACAATGGGTAACTTTGGCAAGTTACCTTTCTACGAGGACATTTGTTCATCACTAATGTTACTGAGGTGATTTCCATGTTAGTGTTTGGTTGTATGAGCTTAGGGCAATAATATTGTTTTCCATGATAATTATATTCATTGTAATTATTACCACTTATGATGACTTGTATTCAAACATTTCATTACAAACACTGTGAATTTCACTCAACCTTTTTGTTAACCTTTTTAGCATGTTTATCTTAGGTAATTGAGCAATCTATGGCACGGAGTGGCATTGGACTCGAGGACGTCCAAACTTGTTATCATTCAAACTTTATGTTTTCAATGTACTTTGGGACCTCTTTTGTAAAACTCTGATATATTATTGAATGATAACTAAATTTTCCAAAACGTATCTTTTGAGTCGTTTTCTATGATTATGACTATTGATTCATGAAGTAATTCCCCAAATTTGCTTCTGCTGCTATATGTCAAATATGGGGGTGTTACAGATTGGTATCAAGAGCAACGGTTATAGAGAACAAGGTTAAAACCTAAACTGTAACTACTTTTCCATTCAAGAAAGTCCTCCGCGCCACTACATTTCTAGAATAGTATGTAAGCATACATAACTATTATATAAATAAGTTATGTTATTTTACACTGGGTTGTTACAGAATTATGTCTACTCCTGACTATACCCACCCTATTATCATCCCATCTGATTACGATGTTGAGGATGCTTTTTCCTCTACACACTCTCCTGACTATATCCCGGCTTCACCGGACTATTTCCCAGCCTTACCGGGAAACACCTCTCCTGATCCTTCAGATGATTTATCTAAGTATCTTTTGGCCTCGCTAGCCATCTCACCTTTCCATGATGATCCGTATATGAAGGTCATGCAAGCATATAATGCTACTAGTAATGAATCACCTATTCACCACAAGCTCCTATTGATTCACCATTTATTTTGCTTCATCTTCCGAGTGTTATCAACACATCACAATTTAATTCTTCGAGATTTATTTCTTCCGAGGAGATTTTTCCACCTTAGAAAAAGAGGCCCATTTCCTATCATCCTCCTCTACTGATTTCTCTACCTCACCTCATGTATTTGAGATTAGAGAGAGTTCTCATAAGACGCATCTGGAGCATCATAAGGAACAAATTGAGACTATTCTGAATCACTTAGATGAGATCCCTCTTGAGCGCATTGAGCACATGGAAGATAAGATAGAAGGTCTTGGTAATGGTCATGTAATCATTCAGCGAGATTTTGACCAACTGGAAATCAAACTTCATGAAGCCCATGCCTAGATTGCCGGATTTCAGAGAAAGCAAATGGGGCATGACGACGAGATTGTCCTTGATCGCGTCAGGACTTCTACTCTAGAGATACTCATCAAGGATATCTAGGTTCACCACCGAACAAATATAAAGAGTCTTCTGGACAAGATCTATGAGCTCAAGAACCAGAAGGGAGGACCACCACCACCAGACTACTAGACTAGATCCTTATCATTTATAGCTTTTGTTAGAATCCAACCACTGGATGTGTGGCATAAATAATGACACTTGTCAAATTTTGACTATGTAAAATATGTAGACAAGTTGTTTATGACTTAATACAGCGGTGATTTCCATTATACCTCGCTGTTTTATGATACCAATTTATGTATGTCATGGTTTTCTATCCTATGTTCTGTATTACGAGTACTCATATCTTTATCCGGGATTACTATGGTTCTCTTATCACCTAGTCTTCTCAAACATTTTAAACCCAGATATCATAGATATGATTAATGATCAAAACATTGAACATAAAAATTTTGGAATCTAAGACTTCCAGATGAGTCTATCTTTGCAAAATTAGATAACTCAATATGGATCATACGGAAACCACTGAGAAGTGAACCAGTTCCCGAGAAACCTAATGAGTTAGATGCTTGTTAGAGTGTCGATTCCAAAATTTTCCATTATATCCAGCAATGTAATATCAAAGAATGTGTATTTCTTTGTTAGAACTTGTGCCAAATAAGAATATATCATTGTATGGTTATGTCAAATGATTTCAATATCACAATGTATGAAATGTTTGATTATTATACAAAGACTTGTGATATGACTATATCATTATATATATTCTTATTGTGTGTTGTCTTATAAATGTTGATAGAATGGCTCCCAAGAGGACATCAACATCTGCAGCACCACCCATGACTCAGGCCGCCATCAAGAAACTAGTTGCTGATAGTGTTGCCGTAGCTGTGGAAGCACAAGCTGCTACCATGGCAAATACTGATAATATTATTAGGAACATCGGACAGAGTGGAACTCCTGTAGCAAGAAAATGTAGCTACAAAGAGTTTATGAGCTGCCAACCTTTCAATTTCAAAGGTACGGAAGGGGCTGTTGGTCTCATCTACTGGTTTGAACGAACTGAATCGGTATTTTCTCATAGCAACTGTACCGAGGACTGCAAAGTGAAATTTGCTATTGGTACTCTAACTGAAGAAGCTTTGTCTTGGTGGAATGCATTCGCACAGCCCATTGGAATAGAGGAAGCCTACAAGATCACCTGGTCCAAATTTAAGAAGCTTTTAATAAAGAAGTATTGTCCCTGAAATGAGGTTACGAAAATGAAAGATGAATTTTACAATCTGACTGTAAAATTGAATGATATCAACACTTACGTTAGAAGATTCCAGGAATTGGCAGTTTTATGCCCAACTATGGTGCCAAATTCTGAGAAACTTATGGAAGTCTTCATCGGGGGATTACCAAGAAGTATTGAAGGAAATGTTACTGCTTCAAAGCCTCAAACTTTGGAGGAAGCCATTACCATAACCCAGAGTTAATGAATTAAGTAACAAAGCACAATTCTGTACAAGGAACCAATGATCATAAATGAAAGTTTGATAATAGAAGAACCTTCACCAACAATAACTACCAAAACAAACGTAACAACAACAATAACAACCGCAACAATGATCACCACCAACAACATAATAGAAGGAAAGAAACCATTAGGGCTTATGCTGTCACCCCACCTGAGAACAAAGGGTATATTGGAAACCTTCCTTATTGTAAGAGATGCACCCTACATCACACAGGACCTTGCACTGTCAACTGTCAGACTTGCAACAAGGTGGGTTATTTGACCAGGAACTGCAGAAACAAAGGGCCAGCTACTGGAAGCAACCTACAACCAGTATCAATGACTTGTCATGCCTATGGAGAGAAAGGGTATTACAGAAATCAGTGCCCAAAAGCAAACAACAATGCTCATGGAAGAGCATACTTGCTGAGGGACAAGAATGCTCACCAAGATCCGAACGTAATCACGGGTATGTTCCTTCTAAACAAACATCTAGCTAGAGTATTATTTGATTTCGAAGCCGATAAAAGTTTTATATCCATATCTCTTGCTTCTATGCTTAATATCTCGCCAATTACGCTAGATACCACCTACGACATTGAAATGGCCGATGGAAACCTAGTAGGCACTAATACCGTTATCCAGTGTTGCCCTCTGATTTTGTTAAACCAACCTTTCAAAATTGATCTCATGCCGATTAAACTCGGTAGTTTTGACGTTTTCATTGGTATGGATTGGTTGTCCAAGTATCATGCCAAAATTCTCTGTGACGAGAAAGTTGTCCACATCCCCATCGACGGTGAAACTTTGATCATCTGAGGTGATCGAAGTAAAACCCGACCAAGCCTCATATCCTGTGTTAAAACCAAAAGGTATATATCTAGGGGATATCAAGTTTTCATAGCCCAAGTAACAGAGAAGAAGTCAGACGAAAGACGACTGGAAGATATACTAGTAGTCAGAGAATTTTTGGAAGTTTTTCTCGAAGACCTACCCGGCCTTCCTCCGATTCGTCAAGTAGAATTTCAAATCGATTTGATGCCAGGAGCGACAACAGTAGCCCGAGCACCTTACAGATTAGCTCCTTCATAAATGCATGAACTATTTGACCAACTACAAGAGTTAGCAGACCGAGGTTTTATCCGACCGAGTACTTCGCCCTGGGAGATCCTGTCTTATTTGTTAAAAAGAAAGACGGATCTTTCAGAATGTGTATCGATTACCATGAGCTGAATAAACTCACCATAAAGAATCGATACCCATTACCCAAGATCAATGATTTATTCGACTAACTTCAAGGTTTGAGTGTTTACTTGAAGATTGACTTAAGATCAGGATATCACCATCTGAGAGTTCGGGATGAAGATATTCCCAAGACTGCTTTTAGAACAGGATATCTGTGTGGTACAAAGTGTACTGTGTTCACTGATCATAAAAGCCTTTAACATATTCTTGATCAGAAAGAATTGAACATGAGACAACATCGTTGGTTAGAATTGCTCGCAGATTATGATTGTGAGATTCGCTACCACCCTGGAAAGGCAAATGTTGTAGCAGATGCCTTGAGCCAAAATGAACAAATTAAACCAGTCAGAGTCAGGGCATTAGTCATGACCCTTCACCCAAAGTTACCATTACAAATTCTTGAAGCCCAAACTGATGCGATTAAAGAAGAGAACATCGAAGCTGAGAACCTACCAGGAATGGACAAAGCATTTGAAGTACGTCCTGATGGAACTCATTGTATCAAGAGTCGAAGTTAGTTACCATTCTTTGGTAATCTGAGGGATTTAATCATGCATGAATCCCATAAATCAAGTATTCCTTCCATCCAGGTTCTGACAAGATGTATCAGCATCTAAAGAAACTCTATTGGTGGCCTAACATGAAGGCAATCATCGCTGAATATGTTGGCAAGTGTTTAACATGTTCTAGAGTTAAAGCAGAATGTCAGAAGCCATCTGAATTACTGATACAACCAAAGATTCCTACATAGAAATAGGAAAGAATAACGATGGGGTCATTGTAGACCGCCTTACCAAATCAGCACATTTCATCACTATTAAAGCGACATATAGTATGGAAACCCTTACAAGGTTGTATATAAAGAAAATAGTTTCACGCCATGGAGTGCCGATATCGATCATCTCGGATCGTGACAGTCATTTTACATCCAGATTATGGCAGTCAATGCAAAGTGCTTTGGGTACTAAATTAGACATGAGTAAGCCATATCATCCTTAGACCGATGGACAAAATGAAAGAACCATCCAAACACTCGAAGACATGCTTCGAGCCCGTGATATAGATTTTGGAAAATGATGGGAGAAACACTTACTACTGGTAGAATTTTCTTACAATAATAGTTACCATTCCAGTATTAAGGCAACACCATTCGAGGTACTTTATGGTCAAAAGTGCCAATCACTTGTCTGCTGGGCCGAAGTTGGAGATGTTCAACTCACAGGACCAGAGATAATCCATGAAACCATAGAAAACATAGTGCAAATTCGACAACGCTTGCAAGCTGCAAGAGACCAGCAAAGGAGTTATGCCAATGTAAGGCAAAAGCCTTTCGAATTCTAAGTGGGAGATCGTGTTATGTTGAAAGTATCACCTCAAAAAGGTGAAGATCCTTAAAAGGGTCGGCCTAGTGGCATACACACTTGAGCTTCCTGAAGAACTCAGTAATGTCCACAGTACTTTCCACGTTTCTAATTTAAAGAAATGCCTATCTGACGAATCTCTCGTCATTCCAATGAAAGAGCTTCGGCTCGATGACAAACTCAACTTTGTGGAAGAACCAATAGAAATTATGGATCGAGAAGTCAAGCAACTGAGACAAAGTCGTATCCCTATAGTCAAAGTAAGATGGAACTCTAAAAGAGGACCAGAATTTACGAGAACGTAAAGATCAAATTCGTGCCAAATATCCACATCTATTTTCTAACATCACTCCAACATCCAACTAAATCTCAGGACGAGATTTCTTTAAGGTTGGGAGACTATAACAACCCACAATTTTCATCGATGTATTTATCCATCTATTAAATTAGATGCAATTTTCCTCAGTGTAATTTCCATCTATTAAATTAGATGCAACCATTTTCATGGAAATATTTTTGCTTTATTCCATCCATAATGTAACGTAACTTACATTACTAAAGTAAACGAGCTCACGCAACCTACCAATGCCAATTTCATCAACATTTATGGCAAATAAACGTTATAATATGTCAAGCAATATGTTTTAAACTCCATTTTTACCATACGTTATCTATTTAACATACAATTCAAAACGTTATTATAAAACGGACTTTAAACGTTAACGTTTATATCAAAACCCTAACTATATGTAATGTTTACATACAAAATAAATATACAAGCTTGCAAGGCATATGTACAAGTGATCAATACATAATATTTGAATTATATTTCCCTCCAAAATCAGTGTACAACTCTTTAAAACTCATAGTACAACCCGGCAATGCACAAATTCAAACTTAAGAATTTTCCCTCTATTTTTCTAAGGGATTTCGTACCACCTTTTAAACATAACTTACAATCTTCCAATGCACAACATTTGAACTATATTAATCTTAAACCCTAACCCTAGCTTGTCATAACCCTAATCTTAAACCCTAACCCTAGACAAAAACTCTAAAACACCTAAACTAGTTCAACTAGTTTCGAACCAAAACCAAGCAACCACCCTCCCTCCACCATGATCCACCTACTTGTCACCATCTTGTCACCACCAAGCAACCACCCTACCACCTCCATCACCACCTTGGACTCCAAGTAACTCCCTCATCACCTCATTTGATTTTCAAACCCTTCACCACCACTCAACATCTTGCTATGCTAGTCCTAGCCTCTAATACTCACCCTAGCTATCCCTTGGCCACCACTCCACTCTACTTGGCCACCACTCCACTTAACTTTGCCTCTACCCCAAGGTTTCGACCCTATATATAGCTGAAACACACACACTTTCAAACTCACCATTTAAGCTTCATGCAACCTTAAAACTATGTTCTAGTTTGAGCCAAGGAAGGAAAGGAAAGGGTTTAAGTCAAGAAAGAAGCCAAGGATTAAGAAAGATAGGTTCTTGAATTCATCCCCAAGTTTTCGAATCATAATAAGCAATTTCGACCAATTTAAGCTTTTGTAAGTCTTCGATCTGTTTTATAAATTCATAATATGTTATCGGTCTTTAATATGCTCTTATAGATCATATATAAGCTACCTTTTTAAGTTCTTGAACCACAAATTCATTTGTTTGGTTTTCCTAAACCAAATTGTGCCCTAAACGCACCCTTGAAAACCCAAAACCCCATTTTCGAAAATCATATAAGCTTAAAGCTATAAGCTGGTCCTAAAAGCTATTTTAATAAGCTAACCTATCATTTTTATAAACTTGGAAACAAACTCTAAAAGCTAAAACCCATCGGGTTAATATTTTTAAACCAAATGTGCCCATTTTGTATTATCGAGCTCATAAGCTATTTTGATAAGCTATAAGCTCGTAAAACTTACTTATTTTAGCTTATAGTAATAAGCTATAAGCTGCAAATCGATTTCTAAATTTAAAAATACCAAGATTATGGAATTTGGACTAAAAGCGCAAAACATTTCATGCATAAGGGTATATATTGTAAATTTTGAAACTATCAAACTTTCGGGCCAAAAATCTAATTATCCTAAAGTTAAAACTTTAGGGGTTTGTTTTGCCATACTCTAAAAGTTAAGGGTTAAATGTTTTAAAAATATAAAGTAAAGGGTTAAATTTGTAAATTAATATATACCAAAGGTATATATTGTCATTTTCATATTCATATTCTCAAGGGTATAAAATGTAATATTTTTATATTAATTATAAAAAAAAATTAATATTATAAGACTCAATTTTATTAAAGCCCGACACATTTGTCGTTATCATTCGTCGATCGGAACACTATAAAATAATTATGTTATATATTTAACATAATTTATCATCCACTAGCTTTTGAAGAAATTTAAAAAGATAAAATCCTATCATTTAAACTATAACGTATTACGTTACTAGGGAGTTTCAAGTGAGGGGATTTCATTTGGGTAGACGTTTTGACAAGTTGCTCGATTTACGATTTAAAGTGCCCTAGCTCCTCAAACGTTTACTACATGGCTTCTCGATTTTGATAGCCCGAACAGTGATGTTTTCACAAGTTAATAAACCAAATGAATATTTATGTTAAACTTTATGAAGTAAAGTTTTGAAACAATCAAACTAAGACTTGACATATTACCCCAAGTTGCGTGACGAAGCCCTTTACTTCCATTTGAATTAAATTTCAAATCAATCAACTACCTTATCAAGGTGAGTTCATAGTCTCACCTTTATATGTTTTTCCAAACCCCGTGGGGGGATACACGCTATAAACCATGAATACAATTATTTTTTAACTATATGCTATCCTGATATATTATTGCCTAAGTTTACCTCCACTGCCAATATCATTTAATCATTAATCATTAATCACTTGCGAGTGAACGCAAATATTGTGGATAGATCTATTGGGATTGACGAATCCCGTTTGTGTTTACCTGTACATGAGGTATTCAAACGCACTATATTTGAGAATAGTAGGTAACTTTGGCAAGTTACTTTTCCAAGAGGACATTTGTTCCTCAATAATGTCACTGAGGTGATCTCCATGTTAACGTGTTGGTGTCATGAGCTTAGGGCAATAATATTGTTTTCCATGATAATTGTAATTGTGCAATTATTACCACTTATGATGACTTGTATTCAACTATTACATTTCAAACCTGTGAATTTCACTCAACCTTTGTGTTGACCTTTTTAGCATGTTTATCTTAGGTAATTGAGCAACCTATGGCACGGAGTGGCATTGGACTTGAGGACCTCCAAACTTGTTGTCATTCAAACTCTATGTTTTCATATATATTTTGGGACCTCCTTTTCTAAAACTCTGAAATAATATTAAATGATAACTAAGTTTTCCAAAACGTCTCTTTTGAGTCATTTTCTATGATTATGACTGTTGATTCATGAAGTAATACCCCAATTTAGCTTCCGCTGCTATATGTCAAATAAGGGGGTGTTAAAGATTGGTATCAAGAGCCGATGTTATAGAGAAAAAGGTTACAACCTAAACTATAACCATTTTCCATCCAAGAAAGTCCTTCGTGCCAATACATTTCCCGAATAGTATGTAAAGATACATAACTATTAATTATATATAAAGAATATGTTATTTACCACTGGGTTGTTACAGAATTATGTCTACATCCACCCACCCTATTATCGTCCTATCTGATTCCTATATTGAGGATGCTTTTTCCTCTACGAATACTCCTGACTGTACCCTGGCTTCACCAAACTATTCCCCAGCCTCACCGGTAAACACTTCTTCCGATCGTTCAGAGGATCTATCTATGTATCTTTTGGCCTCGCTGGCCATCTCACCTTTCCACGATGATCCATATATGAAGGTCATGCAAGCATATAATACTACTAACAATGAATCACCTATTCCACTACCATCTCCAGTATTATCACTATCATCAATGTTTGATCCCCGAGATTTCTTTCTTCCCGAGGAGATTTTGCCACCTCAGAAATGAGCCCGTTTCCTATCATCTTCCTCTGATTTTTCTGCCCTACCTCAAGTATTTAAGATTGGAAAGAGTTCTCATAAGATGAGTCTGGAGCGCCATGAGGAACAGATTGAGACTATTTTGAATCACTTAGATGAGCTCCCTCATGAGCGCATTGAGCACATGGAAGATAAGATAGAAGGTCTTGGCAATGGTCGAGTAATCGTACAACAAGATTTTGACCAACTAGAAACAGAACTTCAAGAGGCCCGTACCTAGATTGCTGGATTTCAGAGAAATCAAATGGGGTATGACGATGAGATTGTTCTTGCTCGCGTCAAGACTTCTACTTTAGAGATACTTATCGAGGATATCCAGATTCGCCACTGATCAAATATGAAGAGTCTTCTAGACAAGATCCATGAGCTCAAGAACCACAAGGGAGGACCACCAGACTACTAGACTAGATCCTTATCATTTACAGCTTTTGTTAGAATCTTTTGCTTTCTTTCTATATCTATTGTAACAGAAAATTTTAATGCTATATTGATTAATATTTAAGTTAATTAAATTTTGGGTGTTATTTTAGTATATAAAAAAATTTGTAAGATGAAATTAGCATGTAACCCGATAACTCGATAAACTAAACCCGACAACCCGGTAGACCCGAACCCAATAGACCCGATAACTTATTGGGTCGGGTTGCGGGTTAATTTTTAACTTGCCATTATTGATCCGTTTTGGGTTTATTTGGGCCTTTTTAAGCATAAATAGATATGTGTATTCTACACTTATCATATGACTAATAACAAAATCAACTAGCTCGAGAAATGTGATATGGGAAAAAAATTTGAATAGGAAAATGATTGAGATGTTGTGTTAAATTAACATGGTAATAATTTAATGGTCGATGAAAAATAGTTATTTTCGTTGTCACTAACAGAATGATATCACATAAGATTAGACATCTCAATCAATGTTCATTCGAATATAGATTAAAAATTCGGATATTACTATAACTATAATGCAAATACTTTTTACCTCTAACTTTCTTAAAAATTATTTAACTATATTGTTATGAGCTCATTCACAATGTACACCTTAACATACTAATGATGGTCTTTCCTAATGCATTGCAAAAGGGTTATGTCATGCGTTCATGTAAAAGTCGTGTTTATAGATGGTTATGTGAGCATAAAATAATATATAAGAAATTACTTATGCATTTGCAATTCATTTCTCACCCATACACCATCAGCTCACTCCCGCACCGGTTACCCCGGTCTAACTACTCGTATCCCTCCTACCATCGGCCAAGACCCTATTCCAAATACCACTAACTCAAACACCACACCAGTTTCTACCGACCCAACACCATAGTCCAACCCAGTCCACCATCTCATAATCCTCGTCCAAACCCAACCTCAACTCATCCCATGGTCACATGTTTTCATGTTGGTACTAATAAAAAGAATTTGCGTTATTATTATCACGTGTCTATCATTTATCTCATTCCAAAGTCATACACTCTCGTAATCATAGATCATATTTGGCAACGTGCTATGCTTGACGAATATAATGCATTAATCAAAAATAATACTTGGGTTCTTGTGTCACGGCCACCTTACGCGAACATTGTCCGTTCCATGTGGTTGTTCAAGCACAAGTATTTCGCAGATGGATCTTTAAGCAGGTACAAGGCTCGACTTGTCGCTAATGGAAACAGTCAATAAATTGGTGTTGATTATGATGAAACATTTAGCCCGGTGGTTAAACCGGCCACTATTAGGACGATTCTTTGTCTCGCTGCTTTTCGGCATTTGTATGTTCATCATCTCGATGTCAAGAATGCTTTTCTCCATTGTACTTTACTTGAGACTGTCTATATGCATCAACATCATGGTTATCGGGATGCTCGGTGTCCTAATCATGTTTGTCTTATTCAGCGGTCATTATATAGCCTTAAACAGACACGAGGTGCCTGGTTCAGCGGTTTGCGAGTTATGCTACTCGTGTTGTTTTCTCACAGCATATGTGACTCGTCATTGTTTATTTATAAACATGGTTCAAGTGTTGCTTATTTATTACTATACGTGGATGGTATTTTTGCTAACAGATTCCTCTACAACATTATTACAGAGGATTGCAACTTCTTTACATTAAGAGTTCTCTATTACTGATCTTGGTCCGCATAACTATTTTTTAGGGATCTATGTCACCCGTACCACAAAGGGGATGTTTCTTTGCCAGAACAAGTATGCGACAGAGGTTCTTGAGCGCGTCGGTATGCGCAATTGTCATTCTTGCAGGACTCCTGTTGATACGGAGTCTAAGTTGGAGGTTGATGGCACTTCGGTTTTTGATCCGACTCTTTACAGGAGCCTTGTTGGGGCTTCACAGTATCTCACATTCACTATACATGATTTGTCGTATGCGGTTCACAAGGTTTGTCTTTATATGCATGATCCTGTAGAGCCTCGTCTTGTTGCTCATAATAGGATCTTACGTCATGCTCGTAGAACTTTGGATTATGGTCTGCAGTTGTATTCTTCCTCGACATCTTCTCTTGTTGCCTATTCGGATGCTGATTGGGCAGGCTGCCCAACTACTTGTCGTTCTACTTCAGGTTATTTTGTTTTCATTAGCAACAATTTACTGTCTTGGTCATCTAAAAGGCAATACACCCTGTGTCGTTCGAGTGCCGAGGCTGAGTACCGTGGTGTTGCCACTTTAGTGGCTGACACGTCGTGGTTGTGGAATCTTCTTCGAGAGCTTCACTTTCCTCTACATATGGCCACTATTTTTTATTGTGATAATGTGAGTGTGGTTTATTTATCTTCCAATCTCGTGCATCACCAACGCACGAAGCATATCGAGATAGACATTGACTTTGTTCAGGATCAGGTTGCAAAAGGACATATCCGCGTTTTGCATGTTCTTTTACGCTATCAGTATGATATTTTCACGCAGGGTCTTTCGTGTGCCTTGTTTGATGAATTTCATACCAGTTTAAGTGTTATGCGTCCTCCCGCTCCAAATGCGGGAGGTTGCTAGTGGACTATTTATTAGTTTTAGTATTGTTTGTATTGGGCGAAGCCCGTTTGATCATTTATCATCATTTATTTTGTACTCAAACTCATTATTCAATTATAAAAATTACACAATTTACACTAAGATGGACACGAAGCAAAAACGAAGTACAACGTTTCACCCACAAAACGAAAGCGGTAAATCATAGCGTGGTACATCTACTTCGAGGTTACAACTCAAAACATCCAAAACACATGGGACGAAAATGTTCATTTTCTTCGGTTTGTCATCAACCATGATATACAGAGTTATTTTCTTATCGATATTTTTATGTTTTTGCTTATTATCATTATCCTTATGTGCGATTTTATACTTCATTTCTTCATATTTGTATGACATGACAATTGTGAGCATTGGAACGAATATGATGATACGTTGAGCAAAATAGAGAGAAAAACATGAATAGTCCAACTACGATAAAAGGTTACGGCGCAATTAAAGCGAGTGATCTACGACGTAATAATGATGTGGAAATTATTGCAATATCAAAGTAAGTTATGCCATAACATGGAAGCTAGAGCAGGGGCGGAACTATGCTTTGTCACCTGTGGCACGTGCCACACATAGATTTTCTATGTCCTCATGTTGTAGTTAGAGGCTCCCTAAATTTTATTACGATTTAGATATTTTCCTAATCACAATTTATGAATGATTTGACCGTTCATTTTCCTAGAATTGATAACTGCTTAAAATAAATTAAATGCTTTCTAATCACAATTATTGTGAAACTTTAATAAAATTTAAGAAAGACAAGGTTGTATGACTTTGATTATATCTGGGAAGGAAACTGCATCATTCTCCCCGAATCACATGAGCAATTTACATTGAACAATATATATACAGGTAGCATAATAAACAAAAACATGAATACTAACCATCGTATAATTAACGCGCAATTAAAGCGATTGATCTACACCGTAGTACATGATGTAAATTATTCAATATCAAAGAAAGTTATATCCATAACAGAAGCTAGAGCAGGCAACTATGCATTTTGGCACCAAAGAGACAAAGATGAATTGTTAGGTTCAAAGATGATGTTAGCAAAAAAAACCACCCGAAGGAAACGAGAAGAAAGAGAAATAGCAGGGTTGGATCAAGTGGTTAACACTCTTGCCTCTGGAGACAGAGGTCAAGGGTTCGATCCTCACCCCTACAGGGCCAGAGGTCATTTTCTACATTTGGTAAACCAGAAGCAGCCTCTCTATCTTTGGTAGGTGTAGGGCTGTCTACGTCTCAACCTTCCCCATACACTGTGGAAGACGGTATTGAGACCCATAACCCGTGTAAGTCGGTATTGGGAGTTACTTACTTAGTTTTTTTAAGAAAAAAACTTGTATTTGTTATAACGTTGAGAACAGAAAGTTGTATAAGATGGATACAAATTGTCTGGAAAATAGTTTAATATGTTTAAAGGATAACTTCATGAGGAGGAATAAATTGGAATGTAAATAATTATCCTCAATAAGCCCATGTTATATCTAAACATACTTTTTGAACCATGAGCTTTTACTTAATTGTTAATAAAGTTTTATAAAATACTTGTCATGAGAAAGTTTAAGTATGTTAAAGAAATTAATTAAAATCATCCAAATCATAGTTCAACAGAAACTTTTCTTATGTTACTAGCTTGTATATTATTTTTTTAATACCACACTTTTTGTTCCATACTCTATATTAGTTGGAACTTGAGGTAAAAAAATTGTTCGTGCCACACATACTTAAAATTCTTGGATACGCCACTGAGCTGGAGTTACAACGTAATCTGCAAAGGACAACCATGTTGACAAAGTGTTGTGACCGCCTCATAACTACGACGTAACTCCCCCGTTTGAACTACGTCGTAGTTACTAAGAAGATACGGAGGATTACTTACCATATGAGAGTTACAGCGTAAGTCATCTCTTATGAACACGAAGAACCACACTAAGGACCAAAAATGATAGAAATGGTGGACCGAGGACCTAGCCGTAATATGTTCCATCCAGTTTCTCGGTTTGTTTTGATGTGTGATCTATAATGCTCAGCCTCTTATTTAAGACTATTAGTGATTGACATGTCTGATAATGGTCTTAAATTCTTAATACATGTAATAAGATGAATATATTATATGTAAAAGAGAGAGAAGTGGTGTGATTCATTTCTTCGGGAAACAATTAGTTATGTGAAATAGGCACTTTATTTTCCTATTTGTAAAGGTCACCAAATTCACCAGTGATGAATCATTTTGGTAGCGTAGCCCATGTGCTACCCTCCATCACCACACGCTTGTTGGTTTTTGGAACTAGTTTGGTGGTGCACCACTTAGGTGATGCATATTTTTTTTTGTGTTTGTGTTTGTTGGCATGTTTGTAATAAAGTGGGTTGATTTGATGTATTTGATATGGTAATCATCACTATGCATGTTTGATCATTAGTATGATGAAGGGAGTGAAATGTTTATTGGTGCTGAAGTTGGTGAGCATTAAATCCGGTTGAAGATTACGCCTCTTTAATGATTAGATTGGTGAACCAACTAACTTGGCCACTAAGGGTATCTTTGGTTATGTGAGTTCCTTACTAATTTAGAGGTTCTGGGTTCAAGCCTCACTCGAGGCATGTGTGAAATATATCGTAGGATAGTGAAAAAAATTACCGTTTTTTAAAAAATAAAAAATAATAAAAAAAATTGATTAGTTTGGTGAAGGGAGTGAAATGTTGACCCTCACTCGAGGCATGTGTGAAATATATCGTAGGATAGTGAAAAAAATTACTGTTTTTAAAAAAATAAAAAATAATAAAAAAGAATGATTAGTTTGGTGAAGGGAGTGAAATGCCGAGTTATTGTGAGCATTAAATCCGGTTTAAGATTATGTTGATGCAAAGATCCGCTAGGAAGGATGTCGTCCGTCCTTTATGGGATTCCAAGCTTCAGCAATCCTGTCGATAAGATAATACGCGTTAGCCTCGTCTTGGGTTTTATCCCAAGACCAAGTTCCGGTGTGAGAGTAAGATATTTGGTAAAGTATGCTCAATGGTTATAATACTGAGTGTAATAAATGTGTGAGAGAGTTGTTCTTTGCATTGAATGCGCTGAGTATTTATACTACTCAAAGTACTGTTGAGATATACTGTTCTTGACATCTTAGGAGATGATTAGCCGAGCTATATTGCTTTTGTCAGCTAGGTAACATGCTTAGTAAACAAAGCCCCTTAATTCCTGGGTTGACTGTTCTAGGACGGAGGGCATCCTAGTGTATATTGTGTCTTGTGATCCTTTGGTCTTTCCCGATGTCTTTGTCTTATTCATTTGTGAGGTTCGAGTATTTTAATAGTCTTTTAATATGTTCGACAATAATCAGGCCGCTAAGAATGTCTTCCTAGCGGCCCTATCCTAACAGTCACATATACGAACATGTCCCCCCAAGTGTTATATCAATGCTTGCTTTGGTATAACATTTTCTTGTTATCATTATTTCCTTTCTTCCATCCTACTTATTTTATTTATACACATTATTTTTCTATTAATTATTTTTTCTATCGTTATCATTATTATTACAAGTATATTCTTATCATTATAATGATAATAAGTTAATAATGTTTATTTACTACCTGCCAAAACTCATAATAACCCCTGGTAAATTAGTCGTTGGTCATTCTTGGGGAAGCGCGCCCTTGACACGCTTCTTTTTACTCACCATCGTGTGGTTAAGATCTTGCCACGTCATTGATTTGATAGACGTGACGTTTCGTCTCTTCCCTTCTTTTTCCTATAAATACTCCTTCCTTTTTCATTTTTACTGTCTCATAAATTTTAACAGTTTTCATCAGTCTCTCTCAGGTGTGTTTTCCTCTCTTTCCTTTCTTTCTTTATCCATTCCCTTTCGGACTCTCCCCATGTCGATAGATCATTCGGATCAACTTCACCTTCCGAATGCCCCAGATCTAGATCCCTCCTTAGAGGCTATTGTTACACCTAAGTTTGATATGTGTTTATTCCGGTCTACTTTGACTGAAAATCATGTTAAAAGATTTTCTGAGATATATGCCATTCCGTTTGACTTACATCCTCATGCTCCTCCTGTCCATTTTACCATGGATCAACTGTCAAATGAACACATAGGTTTATATGTTCATCATTTTTG
>BQNB010095657.1:0-25815 GCA_026074375.1 Tanacetum coccineum
CCAAACTTGTGCCCTGTCACCCCTAACCTCTTCTATAACCCCTTTTCCCGCCAAAACATAGTACACAACTCATGGGTCGTTTTACCACCACCATGAATAAATACCTTCCCCCTCCTCCACTACCATTCCCACCAGAAATTACACCTTTCCATGTTGGCAATCCTACTTTTCGCATAAAACTTGGCCGAATCAATGGCTATGATTAATCCAAAGAAGCACAATGGCTATCAATGGCTAGGATTTACTCATTGAAGTCTCTCACAAAAGAAACACAAGAAGAAGAAGCTGAGACTTAGCTCTTAGTATAAATAAGAGGCTATGTGAGCCAAATTTAATAAGTAGTGTAGAAGTCTTTATTTTTATTTAAATTAAGTCATTTTTATTTGTCTTTCAGTTTATTTACAGCTTAATGCAAGTTCTTTGTACCTTTTTTTTAAAAGCTAATGAAGAGTTACTTAAGTTCATTCTAAATTCTGTCCAAAAAGCATTTTATATTTGTGTTGTTGATAAGCAAAAGGAAGCAAGGTCTAAACTTGGAAGAAACCTTGGGTTTTGAGTGTGTTCAGAATCACTAAGGACTTAGGGGTGTTTAGGATTAGTTTTAAGTACCTATGCATTTGGACCTTGGTAAGTTTTAAGCCTCAGTTACTGTAGCAATAGCTTATTCAGCTTATTTTTCAGCTTATTAATGTCTTTTTATGCTTATTAGTGTTTATTTATGCTAAAATATGCCTTGTAGTTAATTTTCTTTCACTAACATACAATTTGCTTAAAAACTGTCAAAAATAGCTTAAACTGTCCTAGCTTATTATCCTACTTAAGTCCTATTTGTGTAACTTTTTACCTTTTTATAGTTTAATTTTGCTTAAGTAGTAGTAGTTTTTCAAAATCTTAGCTTAGTTCAGCTTTGGTAGTTTTAAAAAATCAGTTTTAAAATATAAAGGGGTGTTTGGCATAAGCCTTAAAACGGGTCAAAAAGGGTTTTGTATGGGTTGTGGTCACAAGTGAGTTTTAGCTTGAGTATTTGAGGATATTCAAGTTTGTTTTGCTAAGAGTTTTTAAGCCAAAACCTGTTTTTTTTAAGTTTTTATAAATGCCTTCAAAACTGTGGTGCTTTAAAAAAGCTACAAGAGCTTATTTCATAAGCCATTGTACACCTGAGTTTTAGTATCAAAAAAGGTGTCATTTGTGTGTTCAAAACAGGCTGCCAAAGCCCCTTTGGTCATTTGACCTGTTAAGTCAAACCTGCCCAAGTTTTGAAAGTCATTTTTTGTAAAAGCAAAAAAAAGCCTTTTTCAAGAGTTAAAACCAGCAGGATTAAATGTTTTTTGGAAGTTAAAAATTGGTGCACAAGTCCATTTCCTAGTGCTATTAATCTGTTTTAACTTATCTTTTAATTTTGAGCTTATTTGACAGCTTATTTTAAGCTGTCAATTAAGCCCTTATTTTTAGCATAAGTTTTGCCCTGGTGCAAAGGGGCACACTTTAAGCCCACCATTCTATCTTTTTAGTGTACTTTAGCCCTAACTTTTGGCTTATTTTGAGAGCCCATAAGCTCCTTAATAAGCCCTCTTAAATTCAGTCCTTAAAAAGCACTCTTGATGGCTTATTTTTAAGCCAAGTTGTTGTCCCTAAGCTTAATTTCACACCAACAGTACTAACTCCCTAGTTAGTACTGTTGAGGTATTAAGCCACTTTTTGGCTTATTGAGCTTAATTTAATGAGCTTATTTGTGCTCCTATTTGCTTATTAGGATAGTGTAGTTAGTTGTGAGTGCTTATTTGCCCTTTTTCCTTGCTTATTTAGAGTCAACCGTTAAGCCCTTTTTACTTTTAAGCTTAGTTTAAGTTTCTGTCATTTAAGCCCTTTTTCCAGCTTATTTAGTTTATACATTTTAGTCCCTAGAGCTTATTTAGGCTAGCTTAGGAACCCTCTTAAGCTTATTCAGTTTAGACTTAGCTTATTTGTCCACAAAGTCCAAAAGATTTAGCTTTTTAAGCCCCTTAAGCTCAATTTCAGTTTCTGTCTAGTATAGCTTTTTTTAGCTTATTTAGTGATTACATTTAGACCTTTAGTGCTTATTTAGGTTAGTAAGTTTAGACAACTCCTTTAGCTTTTTAGTCATAGCATAGCTTAAGGCCCAAAAGTATCCAAGACTTAGCCACATTTTTTTGCCTTTAAGCTGAAATTTTTAACTTCAGTCCGTTTTTAAAGCTGATTTTAAGGCTTATTTATAATGCTTCAACAAAAACTTGTAGTTTTTAAAAGTTGTTACGCTCATCAAGCTAACAACTTTGGTTCAGAGGAAGACAGTAAGTTTTCCAAAAAAAAAGAAAGGAGACAAGGGGTGACCGGGTGAGCAAGACTCGAACCCGGGTCTCTACCCTGTACACCTACTCTTTAAGATACACGACACAGACCGCTTGCGCCCTGGGACTTTTACGTTAGTATCCCAAGGGCCAGGGTATTTAATGGTGTTATTTGGGCTATTAAGCCTAAGCTGTTTACACTTATTTTGGGGCTTATTTATAAGCAATTCTTTTTGTTTCTTATTTTTTCGAAGGTTTATCCATAGTGTAAAGTATGTTTAGTAAATTTTCAGAATTTTTAAAGGCGTTTATTATATTTACAATTTAATTTCGTTAAAAGTTTAAAAAAAATTCATAAAAAAATACAAAAATATATCAAAAAATATTTTCTCTTTTAGAAAATTTATTTAGCATTTAGTTTGTAAGGAAAAATATAAAACTTTCGTAGGGTCATTTTTATAACTTTTTGTTTTTAAAGAACGGGGTCGGTTGCGGGATTTTTGTCTTGACTCCGTTTTTGGGTCAAACGACCTCCTTTTCATCTAGACTTTTTCATTCTTCCATTATTTGACTCCTAGATAGTATTAAAGTGAAAATTTCTTCGTATGGGTTTATTATTGAAGATTTTAGGTTTTTCCCCCTTTGTTCAGGATTTCGTGCTCCCGTTTTCAGCTTAAATTTTCGTAATTTTAGTTTTTCTTAAACTTTTTTGTTTGTATATTGTCTAATTTAACTGTTTCCCACACTCTCAAAATCAATTTCGCTCCATACAAACTCAAATCTCCGACTGTATCAAATTTTTTCAGCAACAGTCCCCCATTTTCATTTGGGGATTAACGACCCGGAAATATTTCTACACAACAATCTCGGCAAGAAGAATAAGAGTGACATTATGTTGGTCCAAGTCTATGTGGATGACATCATATTTGGCTCTACTAAGAAGTCTATGTGTACTGAATTTGAAGAAGTTATGCATAAAAGATTCCAGATGAGTTCCATGGGAGAGCTTACATTCTTTTTGGGACTACAGGTGAAGCAACAACCTGATGGAATCTTCATTAGTCAAGACAAGTATGTAGCTGACATTCTCAAGAAGTTTGATTTTTGCTCCATCAAAACAGCTACTACTCTTATTGAGTCAAACAAACCCTTGGTTAAAGATGAAGATGGTGTAGAGGTAGATGTGCATGAATACCGATCAATGATTGGTTCCCTGATGTATTTGACTGCATCAAGACCAGACATCATGTTTGCTGTCTGTGCCTGTGCAAGGTTTCAAGTCACTCCAAAAGCTTCCCATTTACATGTTGTAAAGAGGATCTTTAGATATCTCAAACATCAACCCAAACTAGGGTTATGGTATCCTAGGGATTCCCCTTTTGAACTAGAAGCTTTCTCAGATAGTGATTATGCAGGAGCCAGCCTTGACAGGAAATCAACAACTGGTGGATGTCAATTTCTTGGTAGAAGACTCATATCTTGGCAGTGCAAAAAGCAGACAATTGTGGCAAATTCTACTACTGAGGCAGAATATGTTGCAGCTGCTCATTGTTGTGGGCAAGTACTATGGATACAAAACCAAATGATGGATTATGGCTTTAACTTCATGAACACCAAAATCCATATTGACAATGAGAGCACCATATGTGTTGTCAAGAATCCAGTTTATCACTCAAGAACCAAGCACATTGAGATTCGACATCACTTCATAAGGGATTGTTATGAGAAGAGATTGATAGATGTTCTCAAGATTCACACTGACTCAAATGTTGCAGACCTTCTCACCAAAGGATTTGATGTTACCAGGTTTAACTTTTTAGTGGTCAGCATTGGAATGTTAAATCTGTAGTTACATTTGAGGGGAGGTTAAATTGTACAGTTTGTAAAGACTAGTAACTACTTCTAGTTTACATTAATACTGCTAGGGTATTAATGCTGGTAGTTCGGATTTCGTTAGTACAAGTTCATGGTATATTGTAGCATTTTTCTTGTTTTTGCACTAACTTTTCAGGATAAGCATGGATTTGAGGATGGATAGATGCAGTGCTGGCAAATTCTACTCATATATGGTCTGTAAGTACTAAGTATTAGAGTTAATTCTGGTAGTCTATAAGTTAATGCTGGTAGTCTATATGTTAATTCTGGTAGACTATATTAGTACTGGTAGACTAATTTTAATACTGGTAGATGACCGTTGGTGTTGGTGAGGGAAAATTGACTTTTCTTATTTATATATTACCGTTAGAGATTTTTACGGCGCGTACTTCTAACAGGGGTTTTCTATTTGGATAATTACTGCACTTTCTTTAATAAAATATCTTTCTTTACTCTAAAGAAACTTCTTTTACACACGGTCCAATAAGAAACCTTGTTATTCATCGCTTAAAACTCAATTCTCTCTCTCTACCAGTATTTAGTCATTCACTCGTATCAAACCCAGCACTAAAATTTGAATTCTTACGACTTTTGTTCAACAACGTGTTCATATGGTCAATCTTAAGTACTCCGACAAACATAATATGGTCGCTTTTGTCTCATATTTTACACTGCTTAAGCCCTAAGTCTGGTGGATGGGATCAATTTGGTAGTACTATTGCTACTGCATTAATCTGTCTATCTAGCAATAGGGTTTATAATTTTTCTAAAATGATTTTTGATGGGATGGTTCATAACCTAAAGAGTAATACAAAAATTTTAATGTTTCTAAGGTTTTTACAAATTATTTTGGATATTACAACTGAACATAAAGGAAAGTATTTAGCCCCCACTTTGACCAAAAAGATTTTTGCAAACATGAAAAAGGGTTATGCAGGGGATTTTGTACCATTTTTGCCTGCTATGTTGGCAGGGGCAGCTGTGGATCCAGGTGATGGCTCAGCACAACCAGCTGAACCCCATCACACACCTGTTGATCCAATATCATCCATCACCACCACCTCATTCACCACCTCCTTCACCACATCAATCACCACCTTTTTCACCACCTCATTATTCACCACCTAGGTCCTATGAAGCACCTCTCCCTGAAGGTAATACATCAGGAAGTGCTGAGGACAGTATGCAACTTAAAGAATTGATGGATATTGTACCTAAGTTGGTGTCCAGAATTGAAACTTTGGAGACAGAGCTGCAACAGACAAAGACAACTTATGGAAAGGCAGTTCTCACCTTGGTTAAAAGGGTAAAGATTCTGGAAAAGTCATTAAAAAGAAAGACACAGAAGGTGGTAATATCTGGATCAGAGGGTGAAGAACCAGAGGATCAGGGGAGGAAAATTCAGGATATTGATGATGATCCTCTAGTTTCTTTGGTTAGAGAATCCATGAAAGAGAAGTCAACAGATTTTGTTACTCCTACAAAAGCTTCAGGGGAGGCTCAAGAAGAAGATATCAGTCCTACAATCTTGGAGGCAGCCAAAACATTGTCAAAGGTTGCTTCTCAGGGTGTTAGCAAGGTAAAATCAACTGATAAAGGTAAGAGATATAGGAGGAGAGCAAGGTCAGTGGCTAAGATTATTAATACTGGATTGGATGCTGAAGAAGAGATTAATACTGGTATTGAAGAGGTTAGTACTGGTAGTG
Organism: Tanacetum coccineum; assembly: GCA_026074375.1. Lineage (NCBI taxonomy): Eukaryota > Viridiplantae > Streptophyta > Magnoliopsida > Asterales > Asteraceae > Tanacetum > Tanacetum coccineum. The sequence continues at coordinate 5,891 of BQNB010095657.1, forward strand.
CTAAAGTTGATTCTGGTACTGCTAGTAAAAGGGGTCAAAGGGAAGGAAAGGCTCCAATGGTTGAAGAGGATATCCAGGCTACTCACAAAACTAAAGAACAAATAAGACAAGAGGAAGCTGGATTGGAAGAGGCTATAAAATTGCAAGCTCAAATGGATGAAGAAGTTGCAAAGCAGATTCATTTAGATGAAATGGTAGCCAAAAGAATGGCAGAAGAGGAAGCATTATCAGAACAACAAAAGAAAAGAAAAGCTCAAGTTCAATTTGAAGCTCAATATTATACTGAAGAAGATTAGGATGCTATTAGAGCTAAGCTAGAAGCAAATGCAGAGTTGACAAAAGATGTGTTGGGAAAGGATTTTCTTGAACAAGATTTTGCAAAAAGAATGGTAGATATGGTGAATCAAAGAAAGAAACACTTTGCAGAGGAAAGAGCTAAGGCAAAGAGAAATAAACCCATGACTCAGTCACAGTTGAGAATCTACATGTCAAACTATCTGAAGAATCAAGGAACTTGGAAGCTTTCTCAGTTAAAGAAGTTGAGTTTTGAAGAGATTAAAGAAGAGTTTGATAAGTTAGTTCGGCGGATTGACACTTTTGTTCCTATTGATTTTGAAGCTACAAAGGCAAAGTTGAAAAGATACGGAGAAGAGCTTCAGACAAAAACTTTAAAGAAACAAAAGATTGATGATAAAGATGTTCCACCTATAGGAGAAAAAGTTGTTGAAGTAAAGGAAGAAGAGCCAGTAAAAAGAACATGAAAAAGAAAGAAGCAAAAGGCTAGGAAAGGTATAAGTGTTGAGAAGAATGCACAAGGAGATTCAGAGACTAATAAAGAGGAATAAGTGGAAGCTATGAATCCTACTCCTTTGGCTACAAAATCTAATATTGTGGTAAATTGGAAGATATTTCAGCAAGGTCAAAGAAGTGTTTATCAGATAATGAGAGCAAATGGAGCTGATACAGTCTACATGAGCTTTGGAGCTATGATTAAAGACTTTACAAGAGAGGATATTATAGAGCTGTACAGGTTGGTAATGCAAAAGTATGGAACAAATACGCCTGAAGATGCTTATGACAGAGTGCTTTGGAGTGACCTCAGGACTATGTTTAATCCACCTCTCAATGAAGATGTTATTTGGAGCTTACCACTTCAGTAAAAGATGGTTAGTTGGAGGTATTATGATAAATGTGCAGTACATTGTTTAACATTAGAGGCATCTACTATATATATGTTAGCAGATAGGAAATATCCTTTGTCAAAAGATGCTTGTCAAGTGATGCTAAAGATGAAGCTTCTAGATGGAACAATGGATGAAGTTTGTTATAAACTATTAAAGATGGTTAAAAAGCAAGCTGGGATAAGAAAGTTATGAATTTATCAGTAGCAGTGGCATATTTTGGAAATCGTAGACTAAAATGGAAGAGAGAAGGGTTTAGGTGTTGGCAAACTACCACATAACAAATGGTCATCAGTTCACCGTGCTTAATAGGCATAAGAACTGGCTAGTCCAAAGCAAACGGCTTTGGTAAACACATCTCAAATCCGTTTATGGTTGACAGTTTACCAAAAATTGTATGGTAATCAACTCACCATGTTTTTAAAACAAAGAGTTAGCTACTCTAGAGCAAACGGCTACTAGTAAAGAGATCTCAAATTCGTTGATAGCTGATAGTTTGCTAAAAACTATAAGGTTATCAATGCACCTTGTTACTAAAATGAAGCATTAACTAGTCCATAGCAAACGGATCATGGTAAAGACATATCAAATCCGTTGATGGCTGGTAGTTTGCCAAAAATTACAAAGCCAACTTAGTTGGATGTTGCTGGGTAGCTGTGAAGAGAAGACAAAGACTAAAAGACAAAGTATGATCTGGTTTTTCAAAGAACATCAAACAGATCATCATTCAAGAGAAGCTGAGGACTTAAAGACATGTTTGGATACAATTCTCAAAAGCCCAAACTAAAGACAACTGGAGAAACTTGAAGTTAACAAGTAAAGTTCAAGTTTAGGGGAGGATTGTTAGGAATTTTGTATAACAGACTTAATTCTGCTGGTATTATAGTTAGTTCTGCTAGTATAATAGTTAGTACTGGTAGTGTTAAATAGTTAATACTGCTTGTGTAATAGTTAAGTCTGCTTACGTAGAAATTAGTTAAAGTTAAAGATATGCATGAGATATCTTAGGAAAGGATATACATTATATTTATACGCGTTTTGTAAAGGCCATTAGGGTTTTCCTTAGTCTATAAAAGGAACCCTAGGCATAGTTAGTAGATATAGTTCTGCACAAGATCATAGAGATCGAATAGTAATCATAGTTTGTAATCTGTAACCTAGGCAGATTCAAAGTTTAATATAAAAGTTCTTTTGTAGTATTTATTATTGTTCTTCTTAGCATTATTGATTAGATTCCGCATAATCAATAGTGTTTACTCAGTGTTACATTATTGTTGCTTTTGAATTATCTAAAGGAGCAAACACTTTGCAAGCTGAAGGTTAAGATCTATTCAGTAAAACGATCCAACAAGTGGTATCAGAGCTTGTGTGGAAACTCTGAATAAGAAGAACTCAATTGTAAGATGGCATAACAAGACATTCCTCCACCCACTATCACAACAATGAAGATCCCTGATTCGTCAAATAGTATACATATAAAATAACACAAATGCAAATCTCAACCAAATGCCCTTAACCAAGGCAAAAGGACCTTAGATTAAGCCATTAAGAATGGTACTATAGTGGTAAAATCAAACAATGTCCCCACTAACTAGCTAAACCAAATAACCCTACTCATGCATATCTTAGTCAAGGGAGAACCTAAGAGAGTTTAGCTAGCAAGATAGTATCTATAAAATAGAGCCCATTAGATCTCTTACACAGTTTCAAAGAAACTACAACAATAGTTTGCTAAACACTTTGACCAACAAAGTCTCCTTTCTCTTTTGTTCTTAACCCACGACAGAAACCCACAAAGTCCTCCCACAAAGACAAGCCACTCAACAAAATTGCAAGAAAAACTCTCTCTATCCTAAACCATAACCATGGCTCAAAACTATTATTAGGGTTTTCATAACAACACACCCACTTCAAACACTTCCAAGTGTTCAAGAGTAAAGTTGCAAGTAAAGTTAAGGCATAGGAGCAAGAAGCTCATTGTCTGGTTCTATCGTGTCTCCTAGGGTTCGTACCCGTGTTTGTGCTTTCGGTTATGATCGTCCTTGCCTAGAGGTATCATACAAATTAGCATTCGAATAATCATTTCTAATCCTAAGTATTGCTTATGATATTTTACTATACTATTGATATCACTACGTGGGTTATAACCATAAAACATTCCAAACCAATTCAAAGAAATGAACTAAAAACTCGACTTACTGTGATGCGTGTTTATATAAATAACGCATGCATCTCTTACATGAACCCTACATCCAGAACGTTAAAAGTAGGGAATAACATTTCATGGAACCTTTACACAAGTTCATAGTTGTCATCTCAAACCAAGTCTATTCAAAAAATAAAAAGGTACATAATGAACCATGCGAAACCGTTCGACTTAATGAAACTGTATGAACCCGATGTCATAATAACTTGTGTAGTACTAAGTTAACAGCTTACGTAAACGAAGGCCATGACTAACTAGGGTTTATTATATTACCCGTAGCGAAAAATTATTCACACAGAGCTAGAAGTGTGTTATCAGTGGTCTTAGTACTAAAGTAAAAGGAAAGAAACAAGAGAAACCATACACTACATTAAGCCATAAGCCAACACTGTGGAAAAAAAGAAAAAAAAAAAAAAAAAAAAAAAAAAAAAAAAAAAACCTAAACTCTTGAACTAGTTTGCACACGCTCACATACTTCCATGATGAAAATTATAAATTTCCTTCACATCATTGATTAATCCCTACGACACACATACATATAAACCATAGATCCTCAAAAACAACAGTGGCGTGTTAACCACTGTTGGACTGACTAAACTCGTTGAGGGCATAGCAGGCCCACAAGCCCAACTCTCTGGCCCAATAGTAATTGATAAGCTTATGGCTTGTTGATAAAACATTAAGCTTGAAGGAACTTAACGAGCTTAAGGGCTTTGAAAACACTAACGACCTTAAATAAGCTTACACGAATGCATTTGTACTACCCGTGACTAACTATAAATACCATGAGTAACCATTATGGTACACCCATACTAATGACAATATTATTCTACCAGATAACTAATATGCTACTAGTAGTAATGACTATATCTACCAGTAGTAACCATTATAGTACTACCAGTACTAATGACAATATTATTCTACCAGGAGTAACTAATATGCTACCAGTAGCAATGACTATATCTACCAGTAGTAACTATAAAGACCTAAATTTCATTTTTAATAAACTTAAAGGACTAATTATGCAATTATCAAAACTAAAGGGTTTACATGTAAATTTTATATTTTAAAACCTAAGGGACTAAAGTGTAATATCAAAAGCTCATGGGTATATTTGTGATCAAAAGTGAATTAATAAAATGCTTAAAGAATCGGTCGAATATTAATATATTCGGACATTAAACGGGTTTAATTTACGACTTAATAAATAAGTATATTTATTAAGAAAGTATATCCGTTTTCCCAAGAGCCATCAAACAATTTCAAATACATTAAACACGTACACCACCACACAAGTGATAACAGTATATATAAACTAGCAAATTTATTGTAGTTTATACATTGAGTCTTTAGCCTAAACTTGTAGACTAAGACTGGCCGTATTTACTTAGGTATTTGACGATGTGATTCATACTTGGATATCTATTATCAATTTCCAGAGGACTATTCACTCAGGTGAGTTCATAGCCCTATGTTTTATAATTATTTAAATGATTTACATCCTTGGGGGTGAGAACATGCTTATTTTTTCAAATTGGACGCACAGTGTACATTTTTATACCATGATGACGTGTTTGCCTAAGTTTTCCATAACCCATTATGTCTATGAATCATGAACTGTTAATTGCATAGGTGTGATTGGGAATTACATTATGTGGGCGCGAATGTTATGAATAGATCTATTAGGGATTGACAATCCCCGTTCGGGTGACTAGCTATCACCGGAACTAACCGCATACCATGTCGGAATTGGATGGTTGCGAGAGGTTAGCACAACATTCACGGACAGCTTGTTGCAAATTTTTTTGCATTCATGTCGAAGCTTACGGTGTCATGAAGCTTAGAAACCGTTAATTACATTTTATGATGTTTGCAATGGTTCTTAATCATACACTTGGAAATCTTGCGGTCCTACTACTGATTACAATAAACCTATGAATTCACCAACTTTATGTTGACGTTTTAAAGCATGTTTTTCAGGTCAATAAGGCATGAGATGCCGTGATACATTGGAGGTCTCTTTTGAAGGGTCAATACTAAAGATTTACGTGCATCACATTTTGGGACATTTTTATAAGTAAAGTCTTTACATTTTGGTTGTTGAGACAATTTGAGCCATTGTTGCTTATGTAACCAACAAGTATTTTGGTTGAAATCCCATGTATTTTTCAAAACACAGTTTAGTGGTCGTACTTCAATATCTTGTGCCTATTGTTCTATGAAGTACTCCCTCGGATATTCAATATTCTGCTGCATACTCAATTTGAGGGTGTTAACAAGTTTTGCCAGTATAAGATTAGTAACTGGTAAGAAGGATTATCATAGTTAGTAATAGTTTGTGTTAAATAGTTAATACTGGCATATGTAATAGTTAATCTGCTTACGCAAAGTTATGTTTAGAGTTAAAGATATGCATGAGAATCTTAAGGAAAAGATATGCATTATATCTTTATACGACGTGTTGTAAAAGCCCATTAGGGTTTCCTTAGTCTATAAAGGAACCCTAGGACTTAGTTAGTAGATATAGTTCTACCTACACAAGATAATAGAGATGGGAATAGTAATACATAGTTTGGAATACGTAACCTAAAGATTCAAAGTTTAATATAAAAGTTCTTTTGTGATATTCAATATTGTTCTTCTTAGCATTATTGATTAGATTCCGCATAATCAATAGTGTTCACTTAGTGTTTCATCATTGTTACTTTAGATTTATCTAAGGCAACAAACCCTTTACAAGCTGAAGGTTTAGATCTATTTAGTAAATCGATCCAACATAAAGCAAGAAGGTTCAAGATTAGGGTTTAGCTCGGAATTATAGTTTTCAAGTGTTGTAAGCTAGGGTTTGATTGCTAAACAAGGATTTAGATCATATTGTTCATCACCACACTTCATATTAAGGTTACCTAAAACCCTTAATCTCGTTACATTTGTGATTTTATGCATATATAATGTTTGTATAGTTAATCACCATCTAAGAACTTATTTACTTGTAAAAATGGATTTTTACACTTGTTTATATTTTGGTACACTTTTACATATGACATATGGATGTTAATATCATGTTATAATGGATGTATAAGTATTGTACATGTGTGGTTTATGTATAAAAGTATATATAAACTAGTTACCTAAAAAGTATACTTAATAAGGTTCATGAATAAATAAGTATGTACACATTTGGATCTTGTGATTCTTGGATAATATATGGAAAAATCATGGACTAGGGACCCTAAGGATGTAAGACCTGTGATAATAAGTGTGGTAATGGACTTGTAACAAAGTGGTTAAGCTAAAAAGTTATAAAAACTAGTTTTAAACACATTTCATCAAATACTTCAAAACTATCTGTTTTAATTCGAAAATAAATGTATTTATTTTATATTTTTATAAAATACTACATCTCATGAGGATTCCAAAAAGGTAAGAAACTCAAAATACCGATTTATAACGAAGAAGATACGTAATTTACAAGTTACGCGATAATAAACGCGTTTATAAAAGAAATTTTATAAAAACTCTTTAAGATTCACTTCTGATATATACAAATGAATATTTTTATCAGATAATACATATGTTTAGGAATCCAAAACATTAAGAATCGTAATTTTTGGATAATTAATGACAGAGTTATGAATTACGCAAGTTTACGTTAATAAATAATTTTATAAAAGTTACTGTTCACATCAGATATATTTATTTTGAAAACATCATTATTAAGATAAAACTTTTATTTACGAAGACGTGCTCGAAAGAATCACTAAAAACGGAGTTAAAACGAATAAGATACGACATTTACAAATTTACGACGATTAATTTTATAAAAATAATTTTATAAAAGTATATGAACAGTAAAAAGTACTTTTCACCAGAGGGTTGAAAATATGAAAATGTAATATTTTGATAACTCGTCTTAATACGAAAGCATGGATGTAAGAAACGGACTTAAAACGATAAAGTTACGCCGTTTTTACTAAAGAGATATTTATAAACGTTTTTACTTTATAAATATGATTTCACTAAAACGATTAGATGGTGATGTAGCTATATAGAATAGTATATGGTAGTAGTTAATCAAAGTGCTTAGTACTTATACGACCTATATTGGATTAGGTTGCATTCGGTTATTATCGTGACACATTTTCTGTGATATATTTGTTATCATTCACTCAAGGTGAGTTTATAGCCCCACGTTTTACATTTACAATGATTTACAAGTTTTGGGGTGAGAAACATATGCATGTTTTACAAATTGGACACAAGTGTACATTTTATCATAATTACGTGTTTGCCTAAGTAGCGATAACCCATCTGAGCCCATTATCATGAACTGTCAATTACTGGTTGTGAGCGCGAATGTTATAAATAGATCTATTTGGGATTAACATCCCCGTTCGGGTGAGTCATACTCACTGTGTCGGTTTGCCAGAAAATGAACGTATACCATGTCGGACATAGGATGTTGCGGGTTAGAACATTATCACGGGCAATGTTGGAAATTTATAATGCAATTCATACATTTCGAGCTTCAGTGTCATGAAGTGTCAATGACCTTAGAAAACGTAATTCATTTTATGATGATTGCATCTGTTGCAGTTTCATAGGGAAAATTGCGGTCCCCTACATTATACATTTTTAAAAACCTATAATTTCACTCAACTTTATGTTTGACGTTTTAAGCAATTTTTTCTCAACAGGAGATCAGTAAGGTAACAAGAACAAGGAACAATGGTGAGTCGTTATTTTTTGGGAAGTCAATGCCAATTAATAGATTTGTTGCATACATTTTTGGGAAACATTTTTTAAGGAACTACGAATCCATGTGATTTTTATTTTGAACAGTGAAGCTAGAGCTTTTTGTAACAAACACTTACTTAAAACCAAATTTAATCGGTTTCTTTTTAAAATGATTTTAAATGACTTTTTGGTCATTCTTATATATATCTTGTGTTATTGATCTATGAAGTACCACCCCCAACCCATATTCCGCTGCGACCCAATTTGGGGGTGTTACAATATTCCCCAAAGTTACTTAGCATTTTCATTCATCTTAAAAACATTTTTCTAATAACTTAGAGTATTTACTTGACATATTTCCACGTTTTATTCCCCAAAAACTCATTTTGGACATTATCGGACATGTCGGGACTCGTTTTTGGTATTTCTCAAAAATTCATGGGTCAACCACCCAAAACTTACATAACATAATAATACCCTCTAAAAAGGATTATTATACACAATAAACCATGAAACATCTTGAATCTCATAAATTTACCACCGTCAACACGGTATAATTTCTGAATAAACTGATAAACGTCAAGTAGTCGAAGGACTAATATTAGAATATTCGAAGCACAAAAAGGGAAAGGGTTGCATTCTACACCCCTTAAAAGAATTTCGCCCCTGAAATTCAACTACTATCAATACTAAACAGATGTGGATACTTAAGATTCATCTGATCTTTACGTTCCCATGTGAATTCAGGCCCACGTTTCGAATTCCACCGAACCTTGACGATGGTAATTCTACTCCTCTTCAACTTTTTGAACTCTTGTTCTAAGATTTCCACAGGTTCTTCCACAAAATTCAACTTAGAATCAACTCGGATCTCATCTAAAGGCACTTGCAGTGTTGGATCATCCAAACACTAGCTAAGGTTTGACACGTAGAACGTGTCATGAACACCATTCAACTCCTCTGGCAAGTCTAACCGATAGGCCACTAGGCCTACCTTCTCAATGATCTCGAAAGGTCTATAAACCTAGGTGCTAATTTCCCCTTCTTCCTAAAGTGTACCACACCTTTCCAAGGCACCAGAGTCAAATAAGGTAGTGGTAAAGCGAGCCTCCTCTGCTCCTAACATGAATGCCCTACCTCTTGCCTGATTCCCTTGGTTCCCATGACCCTGACCCCCATTAACAACCATGACTTGGTTCTGATGGTTTCCCCCTGGCCTCTGAGCCTGATTCAACCTAGGACAAGCTGACTGGATATGATCAGAACTACCACACTCGTAAGAAGTCCTAGCAACTGGGTTCCTAGCATTTACGGGGTTCACATTCCTAGGCGCCACTCTACAATCCTTAGAAAAATAACATAGGCAGTTACAGTTGAAACAATTGCGACATGGTGTCTCAGGTGAATGGTGATAGTTGCAGGTGGTACACTTAGGTGCCGTACCCGTGTAGCCTCCCCTAACAGGGTTTGCGGTTATAGCAAAAGCATTTCCAGTCCTTGTCCTTTTGTTGTCATCTCTCACATTCCTATCCTTACTAGGTTCTCCCCCATTTCCTCTCTTCTCAGGGTTCTTTTTGGTGGATCCATTCCTAAGGGCTTCATCAGTTAATGTGCCAGCTATTTGCATGGCCTTTTGGATAGTCTTTGGCTCCGTTGCTGCCACCATTCCTCAAATTTATGGAGCAAGGGCATACACATACCTTTCAATCCTCTTACCTTTCGCGGTTACTAAGTGAGGAAATAAACTAGCCAACTCATGAAACCTATCAGTATACGCAGCATGGCCAACCCCGACCATGGCATGATTTTACAACTCAATTTCTAACTTTTGCATTTCATTACTTGGGCAAGATTCCTCTCTAGTTAAAGTCTTCCCAAGACATACCTACAATGACTTCTCGACCTCGTGTTTAGATTTGATAGTTCCACCACGTGAGAGCCTTACCAACAAATGAACCAGCAGTGTACTTTACCTTCTAACTATCCCTACACCCACTCATATCCTAAACTGACTAGCACCTCCCTTACCATCATACTCCTTAGGGTTACAAGCTAAGAACTCCTTATAGGTACAACCCCTACTAACATCACCCCGGATGTTGTCATTGACGACATCGCCATTTTGATTCCTACCATTTCCTCGACCTCTACCTTGGTCGCCTACTTGGGCTACAATAGTGGGAAGTAAATTCTGCAACTACTGCGCAATGATGGTGGAGAAGTCAGGGACTCCGATAACACCATCATTCACCTCACTACCCTGACCACCTACTTGGCCACCTTGACTATCCATCTTATCATTACTCTAATCACCAGAACGACCTCTAGTCCTACCACCACCTCTACCAGCTCGTCCACCCGTTCCCCCTCCTGGTGATGCGACAGCAGGCCAACCAGCACTTCGGGTCGTCATCGTTAGCGACATTATCTAAATAAGGGAGAACATGGGCAGTGTTAGGTAGCGGGACGGTTCACTAACTATTGGTAACTTAAATACGCTATACTACTCTCACACGGACCTAAGGGGTCAATCACACACCCGATCATTATGTGAATGATGATACTAAATATGCGTGAGTGCAGAGACATTTTATAACCCGTATCATTTCCCGTAGTAACTTAGTATTAGGCTCACACATTTCAAATAAAATGAATACAATAACTAATGCTATACCCTATATCCAATAACCGTATAAGCGGAACACCCGCGCACATAGCTCCTATAATGCAACTATATAAGTTCTATGTTATAGTCTAGGCCAAACCAACCTAGTTCTCTATAACCTTGGCTCTGATTCCATTTCTGTCACATTGTCGTCATAAGGGCGAAACACAGAATGCAAACATAATGACAATCGCAACACAAGATACCAAAATAGAGAAACGAAAATGCATAAATGATATGTGTCTGATAACAATCAATCCCCCATATAAACCTTGAGTGATGGCCCATCCAAGAACCCAACACATAGTTCGCCATTTTACCATTCAAAACATATTTTAGTATCATTTTCCTCCAACGGAAAAGATTTAAAAAGTGGGGCTACGAGAACTCACCTCAAGCAACTGTCTCCAATAGCAACTCAAATCATAAGCAAATGCAACGACGTTCACACATGACCTAGTCCAGTTAATGTCCTATTTTAAGTTATTTATTACCAAAACTGTTTTCAGGTATGATGCATAGAGATTAAATGCTTGTTGTACGGTTATATTAAAAGTTTTAGTGGTGTGATGGTTGACGACTTAATCTTCAAATGATACTATGTCTCAATTCATATCTTAGTATAATATACTTATACTATTTACAGAGAATAGTTAAGCAATATAAGATAATAAATACTTATAAGTATATTTTGATAAATCAATTCGGTACACTTAGTTACCATAAATATACCCTTTATACTTTACGAAATGAAGCGTTTATTTATACTAAACATTTTAGAAAAGTTTTGAGAAAAAATATATTTTTCGTCTTTTAGTCGACTTATTAAAATGATAATATATTATTATTTTATTAAAAATCAAAAAATCACGTTTTGAGTAAAAATCCTAAGTATAGAATTTTTACGAAATTTCGGCATGACCCGTACGTATATATGACGTTTTCCAAAATTTTTAAACCTTATTTTCAAACAACTCCCAACATTTCGACACCTTCCGACCAAATTCCAAAAATCACATTTCACGGCGTTTGCCAAAATACATTCTCAAATCGACTTTCAATATAACTTCACAAGTATTTTTCACTTCTCAAAAGTTCATCAAAACTCTCAAAACGACTAGCAAAGCTAATATTTGGGCTTTCACAGGCCCAACAAGGGTCCATTAAGAGTTTTTTATTGTATCCTAATATAGCGATCGAAGCCTTCAAAACAAAGTCCATTAGTATAACATAAGGCACAAATTAAAAAAGGGGGGTGGGGGGGAAAAAGGCAAATAAGTAAATGACGCGGCCAACGACACCAGACAAGCCCAAATAAGCCGACATGGCTTACTTGATGTTGGGAGTAGGCCGTGAGCCCATAAGCTTCAAAATATATATTTATAAAGCATAGAAATAAGCTAATAAGCTACGTATCGTATTTGGTTATCACCATAAGTTATAATAATAGTCCACAAAAATACAACATACTAGAGTAATAACCAAAAACACTTTCCTTGTGTTACCCCAAATTTTTTATTTCGAGAGGCCCACACACACATACATCAATGCAAACAATCACACATTATCAAAGTCGATCAAAACAATATACTGATGACCAATCTCAGAGTCATATCCTCCTACTCATCAAATATATGCTATAAGTGCGCTTCAAGAAAATCCAATCTAACCAAATCAGTACTTTGGACGCAAAATAAAGCCATATACACAATAAGACCATAGTCAATATATTTATTCAACCATTATGACGGCACAATATCAAAACTACAAACCCCTTGTTTGCTTCTCTTAAGTTCGATATCTAAACATCACCCTTTTTCCAGTCGTTTCGTTTTCAAATATTTTGATTTTTTAGCGACGACAACTTGTATACTATAGATCTATGCACCATTAACTAATACAAATAGGACAAGTTAAATTTACATTTTGATCAAAAATTACAAGGATGATCTTCAAAATAAATTCCGACGAGCGAATCCCCGGGGGGGGGGGGGGGGGGGGGGTGTTGGGGGGGGGGGGGGGGGGGGACGAGGAGCACGGAGGGCGTAGGCGCAAGGGGAGCGGTGGGTTAGGTGTGTAGGAGGAGGTATGATATGAGCTCTGCTAGTGTATAATTTCAACAGAAACACAACAGCGTGGGAGGTTTCTGGGTAAGGGTCTGGGTATGCTATGTGTTAGCGGAGGGATGTGGGCGGGGGGACTCGCTATAATACTATTGGTGATCTCGATCTTAGCGCGTTGGGGAGTGAGTATTATATCTTCGGTGTGGGATTTGATCATGGGTCTGTTACTTCAGGGGGGGGGTAGATACAGTTAGGATCAGTGGGAGTGTGGTGATTATAGTAGTGATAGGGGGGTGTCAGATCTATGGGAGTGTCTTACAGAGTGGGGGTCGGGACGGAAAGGTGCACACAGAGAGGGGGAAGGTGGGGGGGGGTTGGGTTGGGGGGGGAGGGGGGGGATGGTGGTGTTGTATATGTGTAAAGAACAGAGCGGGGGCGAAATGAAGTAAATGGACGCGGGTAGGACAATGTTAGTGGTGTGATAGCACAATCAGTACTTGTACTATGGTACTATCACTAATGCATGGACACAATTTGCTACAAAAACTAGGCCATTTATGGTTTCCCTTTGACTCTCATGACCGTTATAGGGAACCTAGGAGGGCTTGGGTTCTTGCTTTTTTTCGGATATACTTAAAACTCATAAGAACCTTGATCGAAAATATTCCCCCGAGTTTTTGGGTTTTTTGGGGGCCCGGGGCGGGGGGGGGTTACTTAGCATTTTCATTCATCTTAAAAACGTTTTTCCAATAGCTTAAAGTATTTACTTGACATATTTCCACGTTTTATTCCCCAAAAACCCATTTTGGACATTATCGGACGTGTCAGTACTCGTTTTTGGTATTTCTAAAAAATTCACGGGTCAACCACCTGGAACATACATAACATAATAATACCCTCTAAAAAGGATTATTATACACAATAAACCATGAAACATCTAGAATCTCATAAATTCACCACCGTCAACACGGTACAATTTCTTAATAAACTAACAAACGTCAAGTAGTCGAAGGACTAATATTAGAATATTCGAAGCACAAAAAGAGCAAGGGTTACACCTTGTGTCATTATTTTATAAACTGACCAAAATCAAATGCCATTTACTTCTTGAAAGTATTACTAAATGAAACTAGACTCAATTAGCTTCGAAGCGGCGGGTGGCATGCCTTCTAACTCTTTACGGTTTAGTTTTGATTGACGAAAACAAAATCGACAAAATCTGCCAGACTCATCCAGCCGCCTGGCTGGATGATTCTGGTCACCCAACTCATTTTTATGACAATTTTTCAAAAACTAACTTCCCAGACTCGAAATTACACGAAACTTTCTAGAACTTATTAATACATTATAATACATCATTTTCATCAACATTTACGCTCTAAATGAGCCGCGGAAGCATACTTCATGGGGTTTACCAAACACCCCTTTTTGACCAATTTTCATACACTTTAACACACAACCAAAACCAATTAATCTTACCCATTCTATACATTAACATTTACATGATACAATGACACTTGACAACTTTATTAACCAACCGTTAGGACACTTAGGGTTCAACCTTGATTCGAGATCGGCATCTAACACTTTTCATAAGCATAATCTAACACTTTCCAAAGCCTTACCTTCTTCACATTGGACCTACAAAACATTTCAACTTAAACACGTAAGCTTTCGCTTAGTAAGTAAATGACATACAAGTTATCATATTTCTTTTAACACATTCGCATCACAACATTTAACTCATCATTCATTCATTCACACATAAGCTTACATACCTTGCGAGAATTACAACAAGCTAACCACATCTTTTGATAAACACTTATCATTAAGTTACACATCAATTCTTAAACTCCATGTAACATCAATGACATACCAACTATGCCAAGCTCAACTAGTTTTATCTTCTTAATCTCAAATACACTAGTCTTAATCCTTCCATATCCTTAGCACATAATACATTAAACAAACTTGATAAATTCAATATAACATCTTGTCAGTAGTCTAATTTACTTACCTTAATCCAAGGCTAAGAAGCACCAAGAAAATCATTCATCATCAATCGCTTGTATTCCTACTCAATTATCATTGTAGCAAATACCCTATTGTCAACATAAAAAGCAATATCAATAACATAGGTTTATTCAACCCATAACTTACCCAATTTCCATCCTTAATCATCATATGATCATATCTTGATCATATGATGAAATCTCCAATTTCTTTACACTAAACCTTTACTCATATTATTAAACATCTCAATACTTATTTTAGAATAGCAATTACCCAAAACCCCCAAATTTAGGTAATTGAACCCTAACCCATAATTCTTCAATTAACTCAATTAAGGGATTACTTACATTGTAGGATCATTGCTAGTGACTCATCTCTTGCCATGGAACATAAATCCTATCATGAATTGATCATCAAGACTCTATGGTTTTTCCCTCCTTCTAGCGTGGCTCATTACTTCCTACACACACTAGAATACTAGAACTATTTAGAAACCTGGGAATTTCTAGATATTTGCTAGGTACTACCTTGGCCATTTGGCAATTTAGGTCCCTTAAGTCCCTACCTTTCAATATTGGCCATATTAACTTATATAACTTATTTACCACTTGACAACTTTAGTCCCTTAAGTCAATCCCTTTGATAAATGTGACACATTAATCTTTCTAAACCCATTTACATAATATTTATACTTATAGTTGACTACCGGGTTTGACTAACCAATTACGTAACGTCTTCAAACTTATAAAAGTCATAGTCAAACTCATTCTATAGCATTCTTGTAAATAAATACTTAAAAACCAGTTTCGGGGTGTTACAAATCCCCCTTATTCAGATTTCGTCCTCGAAATCTCTTTCTATAATACTAACCAAACTTGGTCGTACTTTACTTGCCCTTCTGGTTTAACATTGTCAAGCATATGCTTAACTAGGTGCATCAACCTATATGGTTTTGCAACTCTAGCCATGCTATTATACCTCTAATTATCCTTATCCCATTCTAGTTCTTGCTCATTTCTATCATATCTATACTCTTTTCGATGACAAACGTCAATCAAGTGATATTTTACCTTTGCAAATCTATCATTATATTAATGTTTTTCACTTTAACGTTGCGTTCTTAGTTATTTCTCATCTGTTTTCTAAATTTTCATCAGAACTTACATTTCACGTGAGAAATCGCATTACTTTCTTATTTACGTAATCTTATTGCCATTCCTCTCTATGTTTCGTATTATAAAAACTTTGCTTTCGTTACTTCTTTTTAGTAAATTTTCATCAAGGACTATAAGTCACTTGAGAAGATTCAATACTTTTGTCTTCATAAATTCAAACTTCAACTATTACTTTTACATTTTACATAAGGGTGCTAATACAACTTAGTGATCACTATATTCATTACTTACATTGATACCATGCCATAATGCATATTATAATATCAATTCAACTTCCATTCTCAGTCCTATACTCTTAACGTCTAAAACTTAGCTTTTTCTCTAAAGTCTCTTACTAAAAGTCGCATTGTAACTCTTATTTTGCATATCTTATTTTCTACGATGTCTAACTAATATTTTTACTTTCATCTTCTACTTCTTTTAATCCCTCTCAGTTTATTCTTGAGACACATAAGCCACAACTCATCTATATTCTTTATTTACTTTGAGAAGTGTCCCAATTTTTTATAGCAAATAATATAATTGTATATAAACTTATGGTTCGGTGTGACATTCATAATTTCTTTATTAATAATGAAGAGGCGTTAAATCCATTTAATAATAAAAATTAAAACCATCCCTACTGATACTATTCCGGACATAACACTTCAAAAACACTTTAAGGTAATCATTACTTGACAATTTAATCTCATATTAATAACTCATTCATTTTTAATATCATCTTTTGTAGTCTTGGATCCAATCTCCTTAACTTTTTTCCGAAGGAAACTTGGCTTTCTCCCTATAGGGATTCACCCATTATCGATACCCTTGTGGTATCACCAACCTTGCGTTAGTCTTTACATTTCATCATTTGGCTTTCTCCTCGTAGGGATTTTCCCATTATCGATACCCTTGTGGTATCACCAACCTTTACCGAGCAATGAACCTAAGCTATGTTTAATTTATCGTTCTTTACCCTTTTTGTCATCTAGATACCTTTCTAGTTATATACTCTTTCATTTCCACTTTTATTGCCTTAAGTCATTCTACTTTACACTTTATCATCTTTCTTTATATTACACAAGATCCAATGATACTTGTCATTCTCATGTATTACATATACATATGCATTTCTTGTTTTCTTGTCAACTCCACGTTGAACTCATGATCAAATCTATACCAATATATCCTTTATTTCATTAAACTTCTTCACATATATAAACCTCATTCTTTATCATTTATTCATTTGGTTTACTTTAAGGTACACTCGTTTATCCATTTTACTCATCATACATCTCTTACATATATCAACAAGATTGCATTCATTCTTTATCACTCATATACGTCTCGTACTTAATCACATCATACCATCACATTATACTTTATTATGTTTTCTACGTTATATGACTTATCATACTTCAACCCTTTATTGGAATTCATATAAGCGCTTACTCTCAATACAATAGTTCTTCATTAAACAACTTTTTCATAAATCAAACATCTTTACATTATCTAGCTCATAACTTTACATTGCTTTAGTCATTATCTTAATTAAATGCATCTATGCATTATCTTAGCTTCTTAGATTTCTAAAACTCTATCTTCATATACATCTTACATACTTATCTAATTTTAAATAAACTACCATAGATTGAAATTACATACAATTACTTCTATTATTAACACTTTTGAGACAAGTGTTTCACATTTATAGCGCATTTCATAATCCCTTCTTTTTTTTTATGGGGGCGGGGGTATTATGGCAAAATAACATATATTACATTTCATAATCATTGTATATCTAAGCATCATTCTAATTGCCGCAAGCACTTAATCTACCTTATAACTAAGGCATTCACATTCTTCACTACTTACACTTACGACATACGCATCTACGTGTGGTCTAAGTTTAGACAACCTATAGTGGAAACCTACTTTTCTTAGTCCGAAGCTCTGATACCAAGTTGAAACGCCCTTTTCCGACTCTAAATTTGACCAAGAATTAAAACTTTTACTCATGCGCATGACCCAGAAATGAACTTGTGTCATTCTTTTATAAACTGACCAAAATCAATTACCATTCACTTCTTAAAAGTATTACTAAATTAAACTAGACTCAATTATCTTCGAAACGGCGGGTGACACGCCTTCTAACTCCTTACGGTTCATTATATACGCCATTTACAAAAATGACAAAACCGAAAAACCTTTCTGATGCATTTAGCCGTTTCGAAACGAGTTATCAGCGCGGATAATGCCCTTATGAGGCTTTAGCGACGGCCAAGGTCCTCCAGCATGTTGCCAAAGCTCTCGGTCTGCAATACTTTACCGGACTTGTACATTTTTTACCCAAAACACGACTTTCGGGACTCGATACTTTACAAAACATTCACCTTATATTCTATTTAAAACAAAACATAATACATTCTATAATCATATCATTCGTGGTATAAATGACCAAAACGTATATCTTACTGGGTTTTATCAAATGCCTAGTTTTGAACATTTTACATACAAACTTCATATTCTAAAAAACATTTCAAAGTGCATATACAATACACTCTTAACACTTTACATGTCTATCTGAAATATACTCATTATTCATACTTTGGGTGTGAGAACAGTGATTTGAGCTGGTTTTACTAACGCATAACCGCATTAACCAATACCCTTCAAACCAGTGCCCAATCTATGCCTTCACCAAGGCCTTACCTTCATCTCTTTGAACCTACAAAATCATTATGGCATCTAAAGCATAAGCTGGGTCTCTAGTAAGTAATTATGCAATAGTAATAACATGGTATTATACATCAATCGTCACATAAGCATTAATCTCATCCATCATTAAACCTTATGACTACTTTCATCAAACCTATCACATTATACATTAAACATATTTTATCATATCATACAAATCATACATACCTCAAATGGGTCAAATTAGTCTTAACCACAACATTGGTTAGTTTTGCCAAACTAACCGCTATCTATTCTTAGTCCAAGCTTTCTAACCAAGATTTCCTAAACCTCTAACACATCATTCACATAACACAAACATGATAAAATCCATATAATAGCACATTATAACCGGTTTACTTACCTTGAATCCAAGCTAAGTTATCAAGAACATCATCCTCTTTTGCTTCCTAAGCTAAAATCATCATAAACCATAAACACTTTAAACACATAATTGGAGCACTATAATAATGGTTTATACAACCATTAGCTTATCTTTCAACACCTTTAATCATCATATGATTATATCTTGATCATATGATTAAAACCCTCATAATTACTAACTTTAATCAATATAACTTTGCCTATAATTACTATAACCTTATCACTTTACTTTAAAATACATTTTACCCAAAACCCCCAAATTGGGTACATAAACCCTAACTCATAAATTACCAATTCAACTTAATAGAAGGTTACTTACTTGTGTAGGATCATTAGTATAAGCTTATTTCTTAATTTGAAACCACTATTCACCTTCAATCATCAATTAGACAATCATTGTTTTTCCCTCCTTTCTTTCTTGGTTCGACACACACACAACACACTAGAAACTTATGGAATCCTGAATTAACTAATATTTGTTGTTAATGGTTTCCCTAAAAGCAACAACTTAGTCTTCAATTCCTAAATCTTTCTCATTGGGCCACAACATTAATTTATGTAACACATTTACCATTTGACAACCTTAATCCATTAAGTCTATTCTTTTCAATATTGTAACACACAATATTTTTTAATGACATTTACATAATATTAATACTTATAGTTTGACTATCAATTTGACTAGCCAATCACATAACGTCTTTAAACCTATAAAGTCATAGTCAAACTCATTCTTATGGCATTCTCGTAATTAAATACTTATAAACCTGTTTTGGGGTGTTT
>BQNB010095658.1:0-25815 GCA_026074375.1 Tanacetum coccineum
ACTCGAATCAAACTATTTCATAAGCAAACTTTTAAAATGCTAATTAATCGGTAAAACTATTCAACCCCCCCTTCTAGTTTTTACAAAACACTTAATTTTATTTATACTTTTGATTCGTGATTGGTTGAACAAATATAGCTTATCACATAACCCGGATTCGCCTTTTGAATCCAACGAAAGTCAACAACCTAAAGGAGGTTGTCTCTATGCGTATCCACACTACATGTCCTCGTGTATCATCGGATGCTAGCCCTACGTACTTGGATCTTGCTTGCACAACCAAATTGTCAAGGTAAAAACTCAAAGCCGAAGCTCTTATTGGATCTAGGTGGTCGGCCGAATAGAGAAGGAAAGGGAGGAGGAGGGTTTTTCTTGTGTGACAAGTTTGTGATTATGTGTAATCTAATCCCATAATAAGGTTATGGTAATTACACTTAACCCCATAAGTTTCACATCCTTCCTCTTCCACTCCTTAGGGGCCGGCTTCGGGCTTGGACAAATGAGCAATCTATTTGTTCAAGTCTACTTAGTATAACTAACTAGTTATTGGCCCTTTAGTCTATCCCAAGATACGTACACGATATATATAACGTAACTACATTAATTACATTATAATTAAATAATGATACTTCAGTGTATATGTTTGTGACCCCATAGGATCACGTGAATCTAGTCGTATACTTATTTATTATGACTTGAGCATAACTCCCACTTGCGAATGTCATAATAACAAGTAAATATACAAGCAAATGTTAGTGTCTAACAATACGCTAATACCCTTGTAAACACATAAGGATAGTTTCTTAAACTCATTTTAAATGGTTTATAATTGGTCATCTCTTTGTGTCACATACATTGTTAAACCATGGACATGGATCAAGTCATTCAAGATATTTAACGATTATGTTTCTCGATATATATATTGAACAAGATTACCGAATTAATCAAGATTCATGTTGAATACATTTGGTCATGACCATGCAAACATCTAATCAATTTATTGAAGTCCCCAGTAGTATCTAACTATGTCTCTCTCTCTTCATCTGATACTATCTCTTGGGTGGCCAGGTCCTTCTTCTCCTTTAGGATAGGGTCGGTGTTGGTCTTTTTTTGCACTAAAAAACTAATCAGAGCAACTAACTGTCTCTATAGCACATGGAGGAACAAATCATACTTTGATTGCACCTGTCTGTCTAGTGCTTCACATATCTCTCGAGTATGGTTTTTATAACAACCTTATTCAGCATATCAAAAATTGGCATTTCACGTATGCAAAACTTACTTGTATCTCAAGTCTAGGGACGAGTAATATACAATAACTCGCGAGATTTACTATTAACGCCGATCCATGCATTGAATTCTCGTAGGTTGGGTCAGTCCAATGTTTATTACAAGTGAACAACATATGAGTCTGGCGCATCATCGATTAATATTCATTCTAGATGAATATGACCAACAAGCTTACATTTGTCTTAATTTAATGACACTCCGTAATATTAAGTGACAATGGATAATTTAGAATAAATAAGTTATTGATGGAATAAACATGCAAATATGAAATACAGTTGTAACAAATAAATGAAAACAATTACACCAAGTATATCAATTCATTGCAAAATAAAAAGTGTTCGACATTTCAATTATTGAAATACTTAAAACAGATCTACATTATGAGACTATTAGCATGTCGAAATCCAATGCTGTTAGCATGCTCGACATGTCTGGTACACGACATTGACTTCGTAAAATGATATGCTGAATAATCATTTGTGTGAACTTTGAGAACATAAATTTCACCCGTTTCAATAACTTCTCGAACATAGTGATACTTATGTTGAATGTGTTTGGCACCTCTTTGTACTCCATATTTATTGGCTATGATAATAGCACCATAATTTTCCATTGCAGCTTTAGAAGCAACTAAAATTTTAATGTAAAGACATACATATAATAAAAATAGAAATAAATAAATAGAATTATTTACAATTTTAAAACTTTCATTTGAAGACATACTAAAGTAGATGAAAATTTGTCGTAATCCTTTTTCTCTCTGGCTTCCTGTTAGTTTTTTTATTTTATGTAAAAAAAATCGTTTAAGAAAAGTAAATAAAACTAAAATTAGTTTCCATGTCACACTTATCAACACAGATATGACTTGCCGCCTCAACATATTTACCTCAACAACTAATTAACGTGTGACTGAATGACTCAACTAAGACAATCTTTGAATACATTAATTTTTTAGCAAGTAAACATGTGTTTTTGTTTCAAACAGGGAGAAAAAAGGTTATTTCTTAGATGAGAATGCTTCCTACTTCAATAGCACTGATCCTCTATGACCATACAAAACCTGGACCACTAAGCAGCCCTCTCACGAGCAAAGGAACTCAAGTGAGTCAGTCCCAAGTTTTGATGTCACTTCTAGAGGGGTTGAAGTTATTAGCGATCATGTTAACTGGTGTCCAGATATCCACGTAGATGTTCTTTAATTATTTTCTGAAAAATAGCCAACTTTCGGGTATAGTGTCCATCTCACATGCACACCAAATGAGAATGACGCACCTATGTATGCGTCTAGGTTTTTTATGGCATATTTAGATCGGGTGGTCTTCCTGGAGAAAAGGCTTACCATAGACCAGATATGTACTGTAACGCCCCGACCCAAAAGGGTAGAAGTATTACAAATATGGTGTGACATCAAAGGCATACATAATCATAACACAAGCATAAACAGCGGAAGTCTCAATAAATAACCAAAAGAAAATAAGTCAACATGACTTAAGGTACATAAGTTCTTGAAGGACAAACATATCCAAACGAAATAACCGTAATAACGAATGTCTTGAAAAATAACAAATCATATATCAAAACTAAGATCTCTAGGGTAAGTCCACACTCAGCACTCATATCCCGAAAGCAACCCCAGCTCCTAGCTTAGATACCTGCCGCAGGAAAAGAAAGTGCGGCTGAGCTTACAAAGCCCAGTGAACAGATATATATAATCGAATGCAAAAGATAACGGAAATCAAAGGATACGATACAAGGTACAAAGGATATCACAAGACATGATCAAAGGGATACAAATGTAAGGTAAGACAAATCAGAAGATCAAATCAAGTTCAATTACCAAGCCCAAACAAATCATATCATAGTAACCATGGAGTAGCGAGCTCCAAATGTGAAAGACGTGGAATGCACCCAAACATCAGTCACCAAATATACATATATCATAATGTCATAATCCATCGAATACAAAACAAATCTAGGATGCATCCATACGCCCCTTAAACAAATAATAATCTTCATAATGCGCATATAATATCAAATGGGGGACGGCGTGAGAAATCACTCACTCACACATGAGTCATGCCAAAGGTGCATCAATGACACGGCCATGTTACCTTCATGGCTAGGAAACAAATAGTGGCTTGGTTCTCAAACTGAAGGGTTCAAAGCAAAGTCATATCAAAGTTCATTTCAAAGGGATCATAGCAAAGGTTCAATGTCAAAGGTTCAAATATCAAAGGTAGCATAGCAGGGTTCAAATAGAACATAATAACAGATCATATAAGAGAACCAAGATAAAAGGCTCAGAGCAAATGTAGCAAATCACATAAGTAATCAAAGATAGAGAGGAATATGTCATGAGAAACCTTAACGATAAGGTCAGAATATCTGTACCTTATTCCGAAGCAAAGCAATAACCAAAGAAAACACCACAGGAATATCAAAATCACTCCCTCTTGACCGAACCTAAAGAAATGATGAATTCGAATTACAAACCATTCATTTAAGTTATACTTTCTATTTTTAGTAACTTTCCATTTTTAGTAACTTTCCATAATTAGTAACTTTCCATTTTTAGTAACTTTCCATTTTTAGTAACTTTCCATAATTAGTAACTTTCCATAATTAGTAATATTCATCATTTGAGATTCTATTAAGTATTTTGAATAGCTTAGGGACTTAATATGTTAACCTTATAAGTTTAGGGTTAAATATAACAGCTTTCCATATTTTAGGGTTTAATATGCAAAATCAACAATTTTCAAGGTTAAAAGGGTAAATATCAAAGTTTCACATTTTATTCAGATTATACCTTCCATTTTCTGTATTTACAAGTCAAACCCTTAATTTTACATAATTTACATATTTAGTCCTTTTGGTTTATTAATTACTTAAACATTATCTTTAATTATCCATAATTACAAAACAAGCCCTTATAGATTCAAATATGGGCTTTGTAGTTTTTGGCAAACTACCAGCCATAAACGGATTTGATGTTCCTTTACCAGTAGTCGTTTGCTCTGGGATAGTTTCACATTTAAAAGTGTAAATATCAAAGTTTCAATTTTCAAGGTTAAAAGTGTAAATATCAAAGTTTCACATTTTATTCAGATTATACCTTCCATTTTCTGTATTTACAAGTCAAACCCTTAATTTATACAATTTACATATTTAGCCCTTTTTGTTTATTAATTATTTAAACAATATCTTTAATTATCCATAATTACAAAACAAGTCCTTATAGATTCAAATATGACAAATTCATACTTTATACATTAAATACTAACCAAACCTTCCACTTTTCAGAATTTACAATTTCAGTCCCTCTATTTTAATTAATTAATTTCTAATTACTTATTATATATAATTAACCATTTTAATCCAAAATAATATCAATATGACATTTTATACCCCCCAACTTATTTTATACAGATTATAATACTTATAATAACATGTTTAAAATAGACCTCATAGTTTCAGAAATTACAAAACACCCCCTTATACTTTAAATACCAAATCGGCTAAGAAAATAAATCCACAAAACCCTAATTAAATTTTTCCCCAATCATAACACAATTATTACTCAATCATTAGCATTTATTAAACCTGGAAAAATTAACAAAACCCTAACCCTAATTTGTTTAAACCATTTTCTTTCCTTTTTCTTTCTATTCGCAAATCGGCAAACACAATAAATCCCAAATCAATTTTTTGAGCCTCTCCTAAATTTATCCAACATTTTATCTGAGTTACATATGATCTAAAAAACCTTAGAAAAATATAAAATCATGTGTACAAACATTATTTAGCCGATTTCACAATTAGTTTAAAAATTAGGGTTTCGAATTCATTTTAATTCATACGATCAATATAACATGCATGATTATTTTTATTACGCATATAATGGATTAAAATGATGAAAAATGAGATACAAAAATACCCTTGATGATCCTTGGGATTCGTGACAGCTTTCTGACACTAAAAAGTGTCGTCTGGATACTTAAAAAAAGAGGTATCCTTAAACAGTGGTTATATGTTTTGTACGGCTCGTTGGTGGTTACTACTGCCATGAGACACAGTACTACTGGTGATCATAAATATTGGTGCTTTACTGACACTATAAAGTATCTCAAAAAAGGTAATGGGAGGAAGAAGCACTTTAAACTGCCAATTCCATTAGTACTCGCTCAGCGTTGCGATTGTTTCTAACTGCCGAGTTATAAAACATTACTACTGCTAGCCTTATCGTTAACAGGTTTGTACTGCCAGTTGTATGTTTATACTGCCAAAGGGAGATTAGTACTACTAGTATTAGAAGGACAGTAGTAACCAGAGTTAATACTGCTAGCCTTATCACTAAAGGTTAATGCTGCCAGTTTATACTTAGTGCTGCTAGTATGATTAATACTGCTAGTATATTTTTAATGCTGCCAGTATTAAGTTTCTACTGCTAGGGTAAATTATAGCAGTTACTACTGTGGACTTAAACCAAGGTTTGTACTGCTTATATATTTAATACTACCAAGAGAAAGATGTTTTCTACTGTTGGTTACTTACCTACATGGTTTAAGGTAAGCCTAATGCTTCATATTCAATTAAATGTTAAAAGGCTCGTATTTTGGGATTAATTGTTCCGAATTGGTAAACGAAGACGATTGATTATCACTTATTTAGAGTGAGTGGAGTTCATTCACGAAGGTTTGTGTTCTTATCATAATCTTAAGTGGGTGTAGACACGTTTGGAGATAACTTGTTCGAGGTTATAAACGATTGACGAAAAACTTGACAAATCTAGCAAGGTGTGTGACTATACAACTTATGGTGCTCAAATGATCACATTTGCTATCACTTTGTACGTTGAGGTCTCATAGAAGATGAGGATTTTTGTCAAGAGGTTGCGATCTACTATATTATCACAAATTTATTTATAAGTTTAGTGAGTCACATAAGAAATGACAAGAGATTTAAAACACAAGTTGGGTTGTTCTTACTTCTACATCAATTTGTTATACTTAGTTTACTTCATTAGTGATCATTACATAGAGCCTACAGAATTGAAATGTCAAGAAATGGTTAACATATGGGTTTCAGGGGAAGCTTATTGTTAAAATGTTTAACCATTTACATGTGGCATTGAGGTGAAGGTTTTTACTACTGCTAGTCATTATTAGTACTGCTAGTGTGAGTTTCTACTACTCAAGTTCATTTTTCTTATTGTGCTTAAGGTGGTAGAGATTTGATGAGTTAGAAAGCTTGGATTAGAAGTGTGATATTGGTATATAGTGGTCAAGATCAAAGTTGCTTATATTCATATATCCCTTATTGGATTATGACAAAAATGGAAAGAAGATGTTAACAGGCACAATTGGCAACTTGTAGATCCTTGGTGTGGCATGGTACAAAGGAAATATGATTAAGGGAAATTTTGTTTCAATTATGGAGATGATTACATCTCAACTTCAGGGGAAGCTTTGGCTTTATGATGAAGTTCGTACACGACTTTGTTTGTTTTGTCATCATCAAATAGGGAAAGATTGTTGGGATTCTTGATTTGATGAGACAAAGTGAATAAAAGAATGAAACAAAAGGACTTAAATGCAAAGCTGGAATTCTTCTAAACATGAAAGATTTTGAAGATTCTAAAAGATCTCCTTATTTAGATAAAAGATTTAGAAGATAAAGCTTAAAGTTTAAAAGATTTATTTGTTTTTCTAATTCTTATCTTTTATAAACCTGGACTTCTTATGTTATAAAAGGAGGACCAGGCGTGTAGGTTTATTGTGTGTCAAGATGTGAACATCAAGAAAAGTGTGTGTGTGTTCTAGGTGTCAAGTCTCATTGTGGACGCCTAAGGTTTAGTTGGTTTCGCCTCAAGGATATTTGATTCCTTGTTATAGTTTAGATAACACGTTCTACCATTGATCAAGGTAGAATTAGGGCGAATAGTGAATAATATGAATGATAAACCGTGTTGAAATAACTTTGTTCATTATGCTATTTCCGCTATGCATATATTCTATGTTCATTGTTCTTATCCTAGATAAGTTCTAATCAAACTTGAGCTTAAACGATCTAAGGAGTTCTATCAGACTCCTCATATCGTAATGTAATATTTCTACCAACAATCTCCCCCTTTTTTATGTTGACAAAAAATCTAAACTATAACTCATAGTAAAATGTATAAGTTACTTGTTTACACTTTTTCTCCCCCTTTTGTCGAAACAAAAAGGTGGACTCCTAGATGAGACTTTTACTACACTTCAGCTCTTCAATCAAAGAGGCGAGCTTGCATCATCCTAAGTGAAGTCTTTATTCTATCAATCCCTTTTAAACAATGACATCCCTTAAAGATTGACTCAAGCAGATCCATGGATCAAATTAGTTGCAAACTCTTAACCTACATCAATGGTTAGTTTTGTGCAAAAAAAATATATATAGGGATTAAATACACATATCAAGAAATGTATAGATGTCTTAAACAATTGCAAACATAATGGCTTGGACATTTGCAAATGCTCCCCCTTGGTGTATGCTCCCCCTTGATTGGGGCACCAAGAAATCGAGTAACGGAAAAGTGCTACAAAACAAAGTTAGTAGAAAAATGCACACACACACACACACACACACACACACACACACACACACACACACACACACACACACACACAAATTAGAAAGTATCTACTAAAGGTACACAGTACACACACACACACACAAGTAGGGTAGCACACACACACACACACACACCACCACATATAATATATATATACATATATATATATATATATATATATATATATAATATTATAGTATATATATATATAATATATATTATAGAGAGGTGAGATAGAGAGAGAGAAGAGAGTGAGAGAGAGAGAAGAGATAACGATGATGCTAGAATATATAAGCAATTGCATTTAGTGGGGAACAAATCATGTATGTTTTAGGTATATGCACTCTAAAGTGTGGCACTAAAGACAACAACCTAAATAAAGAAAAATGATGAATGCTTAAGACATGGAAATGTTTAGGAACCAATGATAAGATTCGACTTACACATGCTTAAGGACTAAGACTTGACCAACAAGTCTTATTATGAGAATGACTCCTTCCAAGATGTCATATGGATAAGAAGTATTAACATATGATGATTGTGGGTTTGAATAGACTAAGTGTTGTATTGAGAGATTCCTAAATCCTCAAGGTTTCTTTGTTAAGCATTATGTATGCTTTTCATGTTTGGGGTGTTTAAGGATAAACATTATTGTAAGACTTTAGGTCAAACTAAATGTTGATGATAAGGATGATTGGTTGAGGAAACATAAACGAAGAAGGATGAGCGTGAATGGAAAGGGAATGTGTTGACTATAGGTTTGTTGGGTGTTTTGTTGGTTGTTAATGTTGATGAACAAAGGTGAAAATGTGAAAATGGTGGAAGAAAAGTGAAAGACACGACATTGTGATGACTCAACAACACTTGAAGGTTGAATATCTTCTTTGTGTTCTTCACTTGCTCAAAAGCATAAATGAACAAATGAAAGACACAATATTGTGATGACTCAACAACACTTTGAAGATTGAATATGTTCTTTGTGTTCTTCACTTGTTAAATGGTGGAAATGATTGGATGAGACGCATTTCATTACGAAATTCACTTAACTTTTGACAACATACGCACACATGCTTATGAGTGTCGGGATACGAGGATGAGACGCATTTCATTACAAAACTCACTTCGACTTTGACAACAAAGCACACAATCTTATGAGTGTCGGGATATGAAGATGAGACACATTTCATTACGAAATTCACTTGTGGGCAAATGTATTACATGGTGAATCTTCTTGTGAAGATGACAAGGTGGATGCCCAGGTTGATAGTAGTAAGGATGACTCAGTTTTTCATTTCACTTTGGTGATTTGGGGATGTACTAGAACTGGTGATCACTAACAAGAGTGAATGATAGTTATGAGGTTTGAGTGTATGGTAGAAGTGTATCTTGTGGTTTCTATTGAATAAGAATCACCTATGTGGTTCTTGAGAGTGTTTGGTTAAAGGATATATGTAAAGATGTGTGTTTTCCCTTCCTTCCTAATTCATGCTCATCCGGACATAAATTGTGGAATAAAAAGAATAGGTGAAGAGAAATAACGACGAAAGCGATGAGCTTGACAATGTCATGACGGATGACGGTTAGCATACGATGAACTTCATCCGCAAAGTTATGTAGCTCTTCTCGAGTATTGCAAATGTTCATAGAACAATCACACGACGAGGTACGAGGTTGTCTTAAAGGTGGTAGCGGAAATGTGGACAGAAGATATTAACCATCTATATAATAATAGAGGCGTGACAAAGGTTTTTGTGAAACGACTTAGACATGAACAATGAGTGACATTTTAATTTGCATTTCGCGAATTAAAAATGCTTAAAACATTCAGATGAAATATTCAGTTTGTCGAGATTTATCGGAATGTATTTAATAGTAACAAGACTATTAAAATGAGAATGACATGTTTATGAGATTTGTTTCATCATTCTTAGACCTAGACTTAAAAAGGTTCACGTTTGAGCGGTTTAGTGAGGATACCGGCGATGTTGTCTTCCGACGAAACTTTTTCAATGAAGATATTTCCTGGACCTTGTCGCGAAGGAAATGATGACAAATTATGATGAGTTTTCTATCTTTAGATCGATGGATAATGTTCAATCCTCATTGTGTATGAGGTGAGCATAACGATAAACCATCGTGACATTCCTAAGGGAATGGAAATGACTAACGGAAGTGAAAGTACTTAGTCTTATGGTGTGTATATTAAAGATTCTATCTAAACGAATTCCTTATGTAATACTCGTAAACCTGTTGTTACGTGAAGTTGACTGTAACGCTTCTTAGCTTTAGGAAGAGCATTTTAACATATGTTGTTAAAAGGCTTGAATATGAACTTTCGGATATGACCTTTAACGTTTGCGATCGCAAGTTAAAGATACTTGAATATTTTGGATGAAATATTTAATTTTGTTAAACCTAATTGAGGAGAGTAGACATGTTAAACATTAGCTTAGGAGCATGTAATTATTTAGATAAACTAAGAAATAATTTATCTAAATTGCTAGAAGAAGACAAATGTCTTTATAGTGGACATGCATTTGGATATCTAAGCAATCAAACATTGAGCATAAGATCATAAAGACATATAATTGCATTACATGAACAATAATCATCTTGAAACATTAAAGCACATATGTGAGTTTGCAATTGTGTCTAGATTGACTAAGGAAAAGCCTAATTTATACGTGCTTAGTGTGTACTCCTAATGATATACAAAGTCTATCGATGTAGACTATTATTAGGCATATTTAGGAAGAGCCATTTAATGCAAATAGAAATAAATATGAGCTTATCACGAATGGTGCTCAATTCAGGCTAAACACGACCATTTTAACGGTTATACACCGAACCCAACTTTACTCTTGGAAGAAAATTCCAACTGTAGGGTCAAATTGAATTTACTAGTGCAATAGATATCTCCAGTATCATTCTCATGTTAACAAATAGAATTCTTATAGTTGCCTAATAAGTGGTAAGCAAAGAATATAAATTTGTATTATCTTTTCATAGAGGGCCTAACATGACTCAACTAACATACTTTAATTCTGGTTCGCATAATCCTAGTCAAGATGTGTGGAATTCTTAGATAAGCATAAGAAAGATGTTTTAATCTTTTGTTCAAGATCTATAGGTTGTTTGGTTTCGATTACATATTGCTTGATTTAATGGATGTCTTATATTTAGTCATCTTACATATGTAGTTGCACATGTATATTTAAAAAGCGTGTTTTGATTTTCAAAATCCAAGAGGTGTGCTTATTTGTGACAATGACAAATATGTTATATTGAGAGTGTTTTAAGAATTCTCCATTTCATGTCATATGAAATGAATTTCATCAAGATTATTTATCTTAATTGAGTTTGTGATTCTTTAATGATAAATAATTGAAAAGAGACATATTTTATTTTAAAACAAATATGCTTTTCTAAAATTATTATTCTTATCAATGTTGTATATCATAATTAAATAAATGTATTTTTACTTGTTTATGCATTGATACATATTTTGATAGGTTATTTTTCAATTCTAATAATTTATATTTTTCAAATTATATGTAGCATATTTTCTTTGTAACACAACCATTTATGCTACGAATAAAATAAGATGCATAGGATATATATTATCCTTTATCAGTCGTTTAATACGATAAGTCCATAAAATCTATAAACATAATGTTTCCCAAACATCATGTTATCCTAGGTGAATAAACAAGAATATTATTTTTATTTTAGAATTTTAGTTAAAAGTGAATTTTAGCTATGAGTTGTGCTTTTATGTTGTATGAGCAAAGTTTACATATATTGTTAGTTTGCTCGTGTTTGGTTTTTCGGAAATGACACATTTACCAATTGCATTGCAATGTAAATTGCTTGAATATTTCGGACGAAACATCCAAATCATCAATCCTACTTCATTATGTATTTTATGCATGTATTAAACATATTAGTATAATATTTGGAACACAGTCATTGGACAAGTAGACTCAATATGGCATCATCAACACAAGTGTGAGTTATGATCCGATGCATATTCTTTTCATCTAGAAAAGGATGTAATTATTTTCATATCAATCAAGTGTGATTGAGTTATGTAGATCCAAGATGATATCTTTTGTTATGTTTTGATATAATCTTGAAACTAAACAAATAAGAATCCGATTTCATGTCCATACACGAAAACTTGTCAATTAGATTTAATAAAGATATCAATCATAATTTGAATAATGAATTGATGTATTCTCAAAATCTTTCTTGACCCTCACGAACACTCATTTAAAAGAAAATAAATAAATATTTAAATAACGTGTTCCATTAATCCCAAGATTAGTTATAAGGTGAGGTTGATGAATAATGATAAGTTAATATCATATTTCAAGATTGTCGTAAATTTTACTTGTGCGAAAAACTATTTGTTGTTATGTATCTATGCATAGTTTTTGACATTTTATGAGTATATAAATGAGTTTTCTAACAATTTTTATATAACACACATCTTTTGTAAAATACTATATGTTTTTAAAAAATATATATATAATTATGTGTGTATGTTAGAACCATGCAAGTATAAGCATTTCCTTTTTTTTAATTACTAATGTATTAGTATAATCATTTCTTTTTTTTAACCAACTCAAGGTCAAACAAAGCAAGTTGTTGAAAATATTTAAACGTGTTGTTGAAAATAGATTAAATCGTTAAAAATATTTAGGTGACTAGTTTTAACATATTCAATAATATACTTGACAAGTTATTGAACTCTTATTCCTAAGTATATTTCCATACTCGAAAAGATTTACAAGATGTTTATGTAACATTTGTATATTAAGTGATCTATGCCTATATGCAATGCAAGAGCAATTTCGCAATCTTAATGCAAGAAATCTAGCATAAGTTCTAGTTAGACATAATTCGAAAAACTAGCTACAAACGAATAGTGTACATGGCACATGTGCTTAGATATTCAATTAGCTTAATTACAAATAGCAACGATCATTTAATAATTTCTACTAACAAACTTAAGATATAAAGAAGTGCACATAATCACATAGCATAACACATAAAAGTACTTGTCGTAGTTTTGTGTATTAGATACAACAATGTATACTTAGCTCGGTTTTGTTTGAAGACAAATTAGTTTCCTCCCCATTTCAAAAATCAAGTTTAATATTTTTGAAAAGTTAATTACACCATTTTTCAAAGATATACCGACTAGAAATGTCCGACTCGAAAGGAAAAGATAAAATACAAGTTTTACGTTAAAACGAGACTCAACGTTTTGGACAATAAGTAGTATTTTGCCTTTCTGACTAAATTAAGTTTGAAATAAATACTTGGAAGTATTTTTATATGAAAGTAGACTCAATTCTCTTCGAAATGGCGGGTGGCACGACTTCTACGGACTTACGGTTGATTTTATATGATTTTTCAAAGTTTCTGAAAAACTGCCGAATCAGACAGGTGGTCCCCTTAAAATTAAGGGGGCCGCCCACCTGATACTCAGAATTTCAATTTTTGTAAAAATTATTTTCTGACTTTGCGGAAAGGTGTACAACTTTCTGAATTTGATACCGAAGATATAACACTTATTTTAAGCATCATTTTTATCTCGAGCTAGTATCATTAGTGTATATAAGATCAAAACTAATACAAGTTAATCAACAAGACACTTTTCATATTTAATCCCCCTTAATGGGTAATTTGATACATGGATCGTACTCAATTTTTAAAACTATTTGTTTTGAAAATTAGAGCGACGTGGCTCTGATACCAATTGTGGAAATCGTAGAGGGGGTGAATACGTTTCCATTAAAAATCTTAAAATGTTTCGTATCAAATTACCGATCAAGCGTGATACAATATGATGAGTGTTCATACAAGTTATATACATCATATAATACATCGATTTACAACAATACAACCCAAGCACACAATATTCCATTTATTCAAGACATAATTAAGACAATAATTCAACACATCACACAATGCAATATAAATTAAAAGCGATAAATGTGAGTATAAAAGTAAAGAGATGAGTGAAAGGAAATGCAAACCAGATACAAAGATTTATAGTGGTTCGGTCACGAAGCACCTCTTCGCCCTACTCCACTCCCCGAGTACCCAAACTCGAGGAGTTTCTTCACCTGTATTCACAAGACTCCCCTTATAAGGCGTAGAAAACCGTACACACCCAGTTCTTATAATCAAATTTCCCACTAAGCTAAAAGTCGAGAGAGTTCTAATCTTAGGCTAGAACCTAATCTATCACAACACAACTTCATCGGACTAGTCACAAAAACTTCCACGGAATACTTTCACCAACTTCACTACACAACTTAGCTTCACACCTTGATCACAACTACACAACTTCTTCACATCTTCACAACTTCACAACTTCTTCACACCTTCACAACTTCACAACTCCACACCTTCAAAACTCTCCCACACCACACTACTCATGTCACAACATCTTCTAACCTACTAGACAAGGATCGACCAAGATCCAACAACAAAACACAACCGATGGATCACCATGATCAAGGCAATTATACAAGTTTGGAATACATGGACTCGAACATAGCATTGTGAATGTAAGAACAAGTCACGAACCCTAACTAGCCTACATAACAATCCGTATCTTAATGAGAACGAAAGTTCGTTCTCTTGCACTTCAATGGATGGATGAATGGAATAACCATTTTTAACAAACTTATAATAGAGTTAAGTGTGATCAAAGGAAAGGTTCGAAATGAGGGTTCTAGATCGAAAAACTTGTGCAAAGAGGTTGAGAAAATCTGTGGAAACAGTCCACTATTTATAGGCAAAAATATTAATTTTTTATTTGGGCGGTCCCCTTAATTATACATGGCCAGCCCCCTTAATTATGGACTGGCCCCCCTTAATTTTTAATTAAGGGGGCCGCCTATTTTTCAAACGCGTCCATTTTTTTTTCCTTTTTGTGGGTGAAGGTTTTTCTGAACTTTCTAGCCATTACTATGGAAGAAAATTGAATTCAAATAATTATTTTGAATAAAACATCCTTTAAAGAATAAGAAAAAGTTTTGTATATGTTTTTTAAAAATGTTTGTCCCATTTTTATAATAAAATATAAGTTTGGAAATATAAAAATTTCTTTGATCATTCAACATAATTAAAGTTTGTTTGTTCAGACCTGTATGATTTCACGTCGGTGTTACAACTTAAATTTGTGTGTTGAATGAAACACGAGACGTCAAAAAGGAAAACAAAAAAAAATGAAAGATGTTGACGTATGAATTAATGATTTGTGATTACGAGTAACTTAAGCACTTTACGTTATGTGTTATAAGTTACATGTTTGTCATCACCAAAACATGAAGAAATGTTATCGATTAAGAATCATCAAAAAATATTTCTAACCAAACATCTTCAAAATAAATCTTTTAATCGGTCTTTCAAAATAAATTCACGAATAAACGGATAATGTTTTGGATAATGACCGGATAACATTTTTAAGGAGTTAGATTTATATTAACTACAAGAAAGCTTTTAGATGTCATTTGTTTCTAACTCAGGGACTTATTGCAATTTAAGACTTAGTTTATTCTCACGTATAATTTAAGTCTATCCATTCGGTCGAACATGAATCTCAAGTATATTGCGTACTAGGTTTTGCTGATTCCGAGTATCGAAACCAACAAAGGGAAGGAATATGAATATACTAGAAAGATAATGAGTACACGTATGAAATTCTGTACCACATATTCTCATCTTTAGTCGATTTCGGAAGACAAATGTCATAAACCAGCAAAGAAAATCTGTGGTTAACTTGTATACTTCTCAGTGCACTATTTCAAGTACAGGGGTGGCGAATATCTTGTTAATTTCACGTATGGCATCAATTAAGATACTAGGGGGAAGTATTAAAAGAAGAATTATTCTAAGCGTGAAAGAATTGGTTACATGATTCATAATGCTTCCTCAAAACCGGTTTTTAAAGTCTCTAAAGCTTATTTTTAAAAAGATATAAATCTAAATGATAAAAAGTACACATAGTTGATAATGAATTATTATTCCTTAAGATAGTCTGTATTTTGCGAAAAGAATGTACATTTGGACATAGTTGACATTAGAGTTTTCATTTTTCTGACTACTCCTTAAGAGGACTTTTGTGACATCTGGACTTTTATTGAACTTTGGTGATACAATTTATATCATTAATCTAAATCCTATAAGGAGAAATAACAGGACATCCGGGAACTTAATTGACTTTGGTGTTGCGGTAATCAAATTCTGGAAAGAGTTAATTGATGTGCTTTCCTCGGATATCAGGGCTTTCTACATTAGACTGCTTAGGGCTTGCAAGAAAGGTTTGAATCTACTCAAGAAAGGATTGCTGATTTAGGGGGAAGCTAAGACAACTTCTTATGAGAGACTACAGGGAAGACCTACGCTGCTACAAAGAACCATATGATTCTATCATATGATGTTCTCATCATTCAGGTCAAACCTCGTACATAATAATCTTGTGAATATATAAATGTGTAGTGTAGACTTAAATATAGGCATATATAGTGTTTGAGTATGAATTTTCAAGAATTTCTTAGTAAATTCAATTTTTTTCAAATTAACATACTCAAACACCATATAATACCCTCATAATTTGAGGGGGAGCATTAAAAATGTTCCTAATACGGCTTGTTAATAATTGGACATTTTTCCTCGAAAGCAGTTATATTTGAATCAATTGATATCCAAAATATCAAGAGATTTAATATTTTTTGATAAGAGAGAAAAATGGTGATTAAAATATAAAGCTAATAATGTGATTTTTAAGATCTCCATGTAACGGCTTTCCAATAACGTGTCTAAACTCTATAATTTAATCGATGCACATATGAAAGGGAAGCAAACGGTTACGTGATTGGCTGAAATGTTGAAGTACCAAAGACCGACCATTTATATTATTGTATTGGAGTTATAAGTGGATAAGTTTTAGGTACATCCCTTTAATATAATCCCCCCAAATATCCAGCCAGAACTAGAGGGATCTACCCAGGGATATTCTACTAGATAGTGTAGTAGTCCTTAGGTATGAAAAAAAGGAGTAAAAGTAAGAATAAGGGAAAAGTGCCGACTGAGATGGAGCTGGTACTGGAACAAACCCAACAAGGTACTAGTTATGAAGTCTCGGTAAGCGCTGAAGGGGTAAAAGAATTAAAAATAAAAATTAAGATAAAGGGTGAAAAAAAGAAGCCCTCCTTACACTTAGGCAGAAACCGCCGGTGTGAATACATCTGCTATCAAGAATCACAAAGATGATTGCTGACATTAAAGACTGACATCATGGACCTAGTGATGCAATGCACAACCCTCCCTAGCCACTCAGAATCTCTAAAAAGATTTATGTTTCATTTCTTATAGAGATTACACGCATTTCTATCAACTTTATCACTCCGAGTTAGTTGGTATTGAAATTGTGGCAGTCTGCTCCAGCCTTCGATTACTAAAATCAAAGTGCACTATTGAGTCTAGAGCCAAAAGAGATCATCCATAAATCTCATTAGGACACTTGTCAAGATTATGCTTGTTATTTCACACGATGTGAATAACGAGAAATATATATATAAAGAGTCCTACGCATTATCCTTGTGATTTTGCCAGAACATCAGAGTGATACTCAAGTAATCACAGTGAAGATGGAAACCCTTCCGCTTGAAAGGACCAACATAAAACAAGCTCATGGGTAGGGTGACTTGTGCGATTCTAAAAACGAGTCCAAAGCTTGTGACAACTGGAAAGATAGCTCGATGGGTAGCGATTCCTAGATGAATCAAAAACTTGTTCCAACAGGAAATTATTTAAACTGGTTGATGATGAATATTTAGAATTGATTAACTACACTCTCGATGAGTCACAACAAACACTTTAGCTATTGACCAGTACGTGATTGATTTTCAAATAAAAACTTTTTTCTTTCTATTTAATTTTAATATCAATCGGTGAGTACTGTAACCTCCCAACAGCATCACTGGTTCACTATCTTATCATCGTGTTTCTGCTTAAAGACATTCCAGTAATAAGTAACATTTGAGTTTGATGAATCTAATACATATGTGTTAGAAAGATTCGATACTTCAGCTGGAAATCCTGTCAAGGAGATTCTTCTTAAATAGAAATCTACCTGAATCACACAAGATTGATACCTACGGATTTGAAAGGTTAACCTCACCAAACATGGGCGAATAGACAAATGCCTAAATTCGTCCCCCCCTTTATTTGCTAAACTATTTAATGCATTATACTTAAAGATGGTCAATGAGGTAACCTTTGGTTCCATCTGACTCACAGATTAATAGGCCATCATCTCACAACAGACTCCGACCGACAAATATAAAGACATCATGAAAGCTCAAGTACATGTTTCAAGACTTCTGCTACTCTGATACCGTACGTCCTTCTTAAAGTGACAAAGCATTAAAGTTAAAGAATTTTAAAGAAGTTTCCGTCACTCTGATACCGAACATTTTTCTCGAAGTAATGAAGTGTTAAAGTTAAAGGACTTCAAGAAAGATGCATCATTAAAGCTTTCAAGCTATCAAATCAAGAAAGGTATGAGCATGTTTAGATCCCAAAGTAACAGTTTGTACAAGGATAGGCAAAGTTTACAAGATGGCGAAAAGAGATTAGTGGGTTTTGATGGATCACAAGGAGCTCAAGAACATATATTTACATACAAAGTCAACGATAAAGGAACAACTCAAGCCTAAATTCAATGATCACTACGCAAAGAAGCAAGACAAAAGATCAAATATATACCCAAAAAGGACTCAAGATCAAGACAAGAAGCTTCAACGATTAATGATCAAGGTCACATGGAGAGATCTCTATGATCACCCCTTAAGGGAATTGTTAGGGGAACACAAGAAAGTGTGATCATCTTAGAGATCTCAACGATCGTCCCTTAGGGGGAGATTGTTAGGAATTCAGTTTTTAGTGAAGTGATGACCATTATTGATCTCACGAGCATTTGTAATAGTTAGACAATATTATGTAATAATTTGTAAGCTAATCGGGCCGACTTATAGAAAGTCCAAGGAAAGCCCGGTCCGGCCCATATCTTGTAACTATATAAACCTTCTCTACACATGGAGAGGGTGTTGGTTGAATGCATTTCTCTCATTTCAAATGTGTTTTTGGTGTATTCTCCCATACACTCTCTCTTTAGCTTTTCTCTCTAGTTAATAAGTGTTTGTGAAATCAATATCCTTCAAAGTGGTTTAAAAGGCTTGTTGCATATGCTAAATGCAACCATGATTCCTATGAAAGTGAGTTAGGTCTTATTGTATATTTATGTTTTGAACGTTTAATGCTTTTTGTTGTCTAGTGATTCCAGGGGATATGAGGTTGCTCAATAGAAGCTTTGCAAGAATTCATCTCTTGCAATTATCATTCGAAGGGGAGAGCAACGCTTAGGGGAGTCTTTTGTTTTAATTCTACTCTTCTTCTGTAATTTCATTTCCTTAATTATACAATAGTGTCATTATACAAACCAAGTAGGTGGATGGGAGTAGAATACCACTTAACCTATATTTGCCTTTGATTTTCTAGTTTTATTTAAGAAATTGTGCCAATTTTAAAAAAATATTGACATGTCTTTCCTAATAAACTAGAATTAATCTTTGTCGAGCGCACTATTATCCTTTAATTCAATTTGTGAGGTTAAGCCTATTATTCCATTTTCATCTACTATACAATAATATCCACCAAAAATATGAGTGTTGCCGTGGTATTGTAGATTATAGAACTTGCATGTACACCATTTCAAGAACTGATTGATTAAGTGGAATAACAGTTCAAGAAGGCAATATATTAGGAATTCACCCAAATAGTCTGATAAGTGGGGCAGCCTCCTCGTAAGGATCCTCAGATGGAATACTCCAAGATCGTGCCTCAGAGTGAACAGAAGTATAGGTAACGGCAGAATCAGCTGACATGACTACTGTGACCAGCAGAAATAACTTATATGAGTATATTATATAAGGCTCTTATTGTAATATACGTAATATATTATAACCACGTATATCAATTATGAATGCATCTAGTCCAACTAACTAATGCAACAACTAGTGTCCCATAAAAACCCCTTTTTATGAATGCAATGTTTGAAAACGGTTATAGTCCAGCAAAAACATTTGACCTGGTTCTCTATAACCTTGGCTCTTGATACCAATCTGTAACACCCCCAAATTGGGTCGCAGCGGAATAAGGGTCCGGGGCGTGTTACTTCATAGATCAATAACACAAGATATATATAGAACGACCAAAAAGTCGTTTTAAAACTGATACATTGGATTTAACAAATATTTGATACAAATAGCCCGAAGCTTTAACTTGTTCCTTATTATTATTACAAAGATACTGGTTCACAACACATGAGTTTCCCAAAACATAATACAACCATATCTTTAGCATGACTTCCCAAAACAAAATCACCAATGTATCCTTGGCACCTTATGCTTACTGATCTCCTGAAAAACATTGCTTTAAAACGTCAACAATAATGTTGGTGAATTCATAGGTTTGATAAATGCAGGACCGCAAGACTTTCCCGTAATAATGCAACACATGCAGACATCACAAAACCAGATTACATTTTCCTAAGCTCATGACACTGAAGCTTGACGATCTTTCTTGCAAAAATAATATATATTGCAATTTCTGCCCGATTAGATGTTTAACCCGAAAACATCCCTAAATTCGACATGCTATACGTTCGTTCCGGGTGATAGCTAGTCACCCGATCGTTTCCCCAAATAGATCTATTCATAACATTCGCGCTCACATAATGTAATTAACAACCACATCTATGCAATTGACAGTTCATGATAAGGGGCACAACTTGGGTTATCGCTACTTAGGCAAACATGTAATCAATATAAAATATCCACTTGCGTCTAATTTATAAAACAAAGCATGTTTTCACCCCAAATAATAGTAAATCAGTAAAACTATAAAAAGTGGGGCTATGAACTCACCTTGAGTACAAAATATCAAGGTAGTAATTAATCATTTTTTTAAACTATTCAGTGCAAAATATTATGAAACATTTTTCCACTAACCATGTTGTACTAATTTAAATGTTAGATGCACCGGATGACGAACTTACACCATGGGCAACTGCCAAAATAAAGTACCGATCCTTAAAGAGCTCAAAATAGGAGTGTAAACGGGTTCTCAGTACAAAATCTATGAGGTCAGGGACAACCATAGATACATGTGGTTATTTGGATTAAAGCTGATATGTACAGTGTCGTAGATGGTAGTTATCGGGGTTACCATGTGGTCACGTTTGTGTAGTGGCTAGAGTTGAGGGTTTAACTTCTGTTAACTATTTGGCAAAACCTTGGTTTTTAAATAAAACAATTAAGGGTACATACGAAGGATTGTTTTTTCCTGTCAAAGATGTTTCAACTTGGCAAATTCCATATGAAATCCAACAAGTATTGCCACCTGATATGGGTAAGAAACAGTCTGGTAGACCAAAAAACAAAGATCGCATCCGTTCAAAAGGGGAGGGGCCGATAATTAATAAGTGTGGAAGGTGTGGTGTAAAGGGACACAACCGAACTGCTTGTAGTGTACCCTTACCTAAAATACAAGTAAGTATTAAATTATAAAACAAAGTTTATATTGTTTTTAGTAGCAACTAATGTATACTTACGTTGTAATGTACAGAACATGGTTAGAAAGAAACTGAAGTCTACACAGCAGGAAGAATCTAGTCAAGGAAACAACTACTGGAGCGAGTCACAACAGGAGGCAAATAATGATGTCTATCAGCAGTGCGAGATGTATGAGCCACAACACGTGACAAATTATACGGAAGATATGTATCACCCGCACCAGGAATACACTGATCAGTACTTTATGTATCAGCATAATCCTTAGTCAACAAATCTGCCCATGAACGGTTTGTCGCAGTGGCTAACTCCAAACAACTTCTTAAACTAGGTGGGCCATTACTTAGTATTTTTGTACTTTCAACGACTGTCTGTTAAACTTTGAATTCGGATAACTAAACCAATTTTCCCTAACTTTGAAGGGTAATACTAGTATAACAATGCACAGCGGAGTAGAGGGCCATTACAAAAGATGTGCTTAGTAATACAGAGTATAAAGATACTCAGAAGTTCATACAACACTAACTTGATGGTAATTGTTGTGCACCACATACATATAGTGACAACAGGCTGTGCTTAATATATATATTATGCACAACTACCATATGCTTACAAAAGATGACCTTAATTATAAGTTCATGCTGAAATATAGATATAGTTATAAGTCTAGATGTGATTAAACATAAATATGTACCTTGTTATTTATTCCAAATCTTTGACCTCGGTGTTAGAGGATCTA
The DNA here is from genome assembly GCA_026074375.1 of Tanacetum coccineum. Lineage (NCBI taxonomy): Eukaryota > Viridiplantae > Streptophyta > Magnoliopsida > Asterales > Asteraceae > Tanacetum > Tanacetum coccineum. The sequence continues at coordinate 22,295 of BQNB010095658.1, forward strand.
GCTGGCAGTGATACTTGTTTCGTGACATGTGGATCATCATCAACCGCAACCACATTCAACCAAATCAATCTTCCCATACCTCGACCATGCCCTCCTATTGCAACTCTTTTCCCGCAACCTTTTCTTAACCTTATAGTCTTTGAATTGTTTAAACATGTTGTCTTTCTAGTAACATTAACCTTATTCCTACACTTCTTCTTTAATACCAACAACAATGTATAGGCTAAAGTATTAGTGACTACATCATCCAATACAACATTGTTTGCGAATCTTTCTTTATCCAAATTTGGAAGTGAATGACCATTGTAAACAACATTTTCATGTAACAAATCACAATGTTTACTAGAACCTCTAACATCATCTACAGCCAATCCTTCATATTGCCAATCATCATGCAAGACTAACTCATCAACTACACTGTCACAATGCAAAAAAATCCCCAAACAGATTCTTGCAGGGGAATTTCAATACCTTTTCTTCTTGGTTTCAGAGGGGGAGTTCTTAGGTAAGGTGAACCAGCTTCTTGTTGCTCCTATTCAACAAGTTCATGAGGAGACATAGAACAAGCATCTAGCTTCCTTTTTTCATGACTTTTTAGTTTAGACTTCACTTGTTCATCAGACACATCTAAAGTCAAAATTTTAAAATAATATTATGCTAAGTTCTTTGGAAGATGGGCAATATACAAGTTAATTAAGCCATACTTTTTAGCTATATCATATAGTTTGTTCATATCACCATCACCTTCAAGAATTGTTAAACCTTCTTCTAGGCTACATCTAGAAGTTGTAATTAGAAGTTGTGTGCTTAGTTATAGTGGTATTTCAACATTTAAGTACAATGTCCTTTATAAACTCATCTACTTGTACTTATTTGCAAATAGTCTTACATTAAGTGGGCTTTTCCTATTTTAATTGAAGAGATAATTATAAAAACAACCAAGAAATTTTCAACATCCAAAGGCAAAACACTATTTTACTATTATCACAATTTATACGGGGAAATTTATTCGCTTTAATAACAATACTTATATATCTCAGTTATCATAACAAAAGTAGATGAGACATCACAGCAACCTATCTAAGACATTACCTATCTTCATTTATGTCAATGCAATCATCAAATTTATCAAGTCAATATCAAATATCACTATTATACAAAGTACATTATTCCTATAATGACCATTCGCAACGATATAAGTCAAAACGGGCTTTAAACCATTATCGAGGATGCCCTAAAACCCTAATCTCATGGAAGGTTAACACCCTAAAAGTGAATGCACAACAGGCCACTAAAGCAAATGTACAGAAGCAATATAAGAATCTCATTTGAAATACTTAAAATCCCTTCAACTCAAAGATAACAAATCTCTAAAATGCTCATGTACAAAGTCACAAAAACCATAGATCTCTAAAATAGCGTTTACCATCCGTTTTCATTCCAATATTCTACACCACCACTGTAAGTACAAAAGCTACTACACACATTTACTAAAATAAACAAGGTGTAAACCCTAACTTATTCTATTCATACTTCTTATCATACACATCTTTTACTTTTAAAACCCTATTCAGAAAACCCTAAAGAAACCGAGCCTAGGATTTTCTGACCATGACGTCGTTTCGTTCTTCATTTTTATCCTTTTTAAATCTAAAACCAATACTTAAAATAAGTTATAATAACATAAAAAAAAGAAAAGGAAAATATGGAAAAAGCGAAAAAAATAAAAGAAACAACATATACTCAATCATAATTACATCATCATTTCATCATTCATCTTCTCAATGTATACAAGATAAAAAATCCTGAAAACCCTAAATGTACCCCTCATTATAATTAGCGAGTAACTCCTGTTTAACAACAATTTCTCAGACCATCTCTTATTCTCCAATTACGACAACCAAGGTCATTAGTAAACCCATAAAATGAGTTTACAGATACCAAAACTCCTCATTTAACCATCCATCCATCATTAACCATCCTTTCTTCAACAATGTACAAGAATTACAAAGCTAGAAAACCCTAAAGAAACCATTACGAGCCCTAATCTAACCCGTAACCTTATTTACTCAAATCCGACCCATTTTAAACCAAACCACCTATCATTTTTCATCAAGTATCCAAGATATAAACCTTGTAAACCCATATTAGCATTCACATTGTAAGTATGCTCGAAATCTAAGCCTTGAATTCACAAGAAAACCCTAAACCGTACCAAATGGAACCCGCGACTCTATTTCTTCATTTTAAACCCATTTTAACCCAAACCAATTACAAACTTTTGCTAATTAACTTATTCACAGACCTTAAGAACCTATTTTAACCATCCTTGATCATCATACACGAAATGCAACCAAGAAAACTCGTGTAAAACCTAGTCGAGCTCAAATCTGACCCGCACCTATTTCTTACCCATTTTAACCTATTTAAAACTCTCCCATGTGCAAGATACCACCATGGATACCTTCTAGATGACCTAGAGCAGCTTACTAAGCTGCTTGGAACACTTCATGGCCAAGGATAAAGGCACATGGCCTCTCCTTTTTACTACTTCAGCCGCGGCAGCAAGAAGGAGTAGCCAACACATCCAAGCTACTAATAGACCTTCCACACTTCATTTTCTAGCCTCAACACATCCCTAACTAGCTGCTACAGGTGTCAAGAGCAGAACCCATGGCTTCCTTAACCTCCTCATCTCCAATTGACTATAAATAGCACCCTTGTATCTCCATTCAAACTCGCACCAACCATCTTCTCTCTATAACCCATAGGCAGCAATCCTTTGCTCCCATATGATCCTAGGATCATTAAAGAAGTTCAAGAAGTGAAGCCCTAAATAATTGAAGCCTCGGAGTGAAGATACAAGGCGTACGAGTGGAAATACTACCCGAAATGACCCGTTTCCACCATTTTTGATCATTGAAGCTCAAACCCAGGTTTTGAATGTTCTACTTCTGCTACTACACCCTTATAATGTTCATATGATCCTAAATATACTCTTGTTAAAGTTTCATAACTCAATTCATGCTCATTTTCCATTTTGATCCAAAACCGTACACCGGAAACCCTAATTTTATGTTTTTCTTAAAACTAAATGTTATAATGATTAAATATTATTATTATCTATCCTAGCATGCTTAACTAATGTTTAAATAACCACTTTATTGATTAATGAAGGAATTTGAACTTAAAACCCGCGCGTTTACGTTTTGAAACCCTAATTTGACCCGTTTTGCTTCCTAGTTTAACGAATCGTTAATCTGAACTTTTGTTAAGTTAAACCTTCATATTTAGGCTTATATTAATAGGATATAACCTGTAAATATCTTTTGGAATGTTAAAAATAAGCTTGCATGGCAATTCGGACTTGTTTTATAAACATTATCCATGCAAAAGGGTATATATCGTAACTTTCTGAAATTAATAATTAGAAGGGCTGGATATGTCATTTTATCAAATTTATAACTATAAGGGTCTATTATGTCACTTTTCAAAGTACAAGGTTTACTTGGTATATCTTT